>SBIQ01000033.1:0-53885 GCA_014805555.1 Astathelohania contejeani | reverse complement strand
TTATTTTTTATTAGGATATCAGTCCTTATCCTTGTATCGACCCGAATTTCGGCTCTTTCATTTTCCATGACCTCCTGGACTGAATGAGTTCGTAGTTTTTTTGATTTTTTAAAGCCGTACTTATTCGTAAGTAGAAAATGAATACACTTAAGTACCTCATTATGTATTCGCATATAGTCATGGCCAAGCATTCGATTACAACCTGTTGCCAGATGGTCGATCGACTTTTTGGATTTACCACAATGCTGGCATTGTAAAGCATCGTCTCTCCAAAAAATGTTTCTATCTTGGATATAGCAATAAATTCCTTCAGCACGAGGATCAATATTCCCGTGTTTCATCCAAGTAGAAGAGTCTTTTAAACTAACAAGCTCATTTGAGCAGGCCCTATATAACTTTTCATGAAATTTTTTCTTATTGATTTCTTCATTAAGGAACTTACGCTGAGCATTCAAAAGACTCTTGGCAGAAACGTCTGTCAGTGAGTACTTTGACCTGAGCTATTGGTATATAAGAGAGAGGTCAGTCTTGTTTTGCTCTTCAACTTTCAAGATCGCTGCTCCTCTTGGTGAAATATTTTTATATTTTTTCAGCGTATCCAGTAATTGAAGAAGCATATACTCACTTTTCATCTCCACAGAATGGAGACCTCTTCCCATTTCTGTTCGGAAAAGATATAACCTCTCTTTACACCCAGGCTTTAAGTGTACCTTATGTTTAATGAGAGTTTGGCGTATTTCATGATCAAGCTTTAAGAAGTCAGCAGGTTCGAAGTGTTGTAGTCCTATGTGGTAATTGACAAAAGAAATGGAATGCTCGTTTATTGTTTTAAATAAATTTTTTGGATTGAAATTAGATTCATACAGCCTATTCACTCTTGCCAGTAGCTCACGCCTTACCTTCTCGAATGATTCTCGCATAATATTGCTACTATGATCCTCTATTATACCTAGGTATTTATATACTCCAGTACCATCAAGGAGAGTAGCGGTGTTTTTGCACTGAGAGTCATTCGTGGCCGACTTCTCTCATTTAATATACAGCCTTATGGCCTTAAAGAAAGACTCAGTTTCTTTCACAATATTGCCCATTACGTGCTATTACTTGCCAAGAATTTTAGATCATCAATAAATAATAGGTGATTAGTAGCATGCGAAATTTCTTCCGCATGTATTGACACTTTTGGGTATCTTTCATTAAGCCTTCGGCTCAAAGGATCGATACACACGACGAAGAGAAGAAGGCTAAGGCTATCACCTTGAAGTATCCCTTTTATTGATTATACTCTCTGGTACAGCTCTTACATCTAAGCTCTACTTAGACGTTATCTTTTTAACAAAGCTCGTTATCTATTTGGGAAACCCAATTTGGATATACACTCTACCAAGTACTTGTTATCGATGAAAATAAAAGCTTTCTTCACGTCGATATACGTTAACTTCAACAAGTGTCTGTGCTCTTTGTTTAAAGATAGATTGAGCATGGGCTGCTCTTTTGCACCTTGGACTCTCCTTACAGTGCCCAACTGGTTATCAGCCAGCAAACCTCGACGCTCGACTTCCAGCTACAAAACTTGAGTTACACATTTAGTTGTGAGCTTGTAAAGGTTAGACATATAAATTATAGGCCTGAAGTCTGAGCCTTTACTCGGGTTGCCTTTGAGTATAAGATATGTTATATTTTGATAAAACTAGTCGGCTTACGCACTTTCCTTTAAGCAATATCCTTTATTATATCATGAAGGTTCTTATGCACTGAAGATATATTCTTTATAAAAAAATCAAAGATACCATCAATTTCAGCTGCTTTCCAATTAGGCAGGCACTTTATAATATCTTCAAATTCTTTGAGATTGGGGAAAGTAGTTAATTAAATGGTGTTAGGGAGATGTTCTACCAGATGCTCATCGTATCCATTACTTATCTCATTTGTAATTTCCCACATTTTAGACCAATACTCTCTTATCTCACCAATATCAACCTGGTGCTCTGGTTCATCTACACCAGACAGCTTCCGGTAGAATTTACTCCTATACAATTCGAAGCATTGATTTTCACGTCTGCGCTCTTTGCGCTTAGTATGCATTTTAAGCCATTTCTCGTAAATACGAGCCGATTCTTTTAATGAAATTATCGCCTCCATTACATCATGCGGTTTTTCCAAGGTAAGGTTTAACCTTTTCATGACTTATTTGGCTGCTTTAATTTTGATACCGTATAGCTTGCTTTTATCCTTTGCCTTTTTTTAATAACTAAATCGAGTTATTAAGAGCAGAGATTTTATTTTCAATGCTCTGCTTCCGATTTGATGGAAGCATAGGCTTAAGTGAAGCTTCCTGGTAGAACCCCTGTACTGTTTGGAGAATTCTGGCAACTTCGCACATGGTTTTGGGAGGGTTGGTAACCATATATTCTCCTGCAATTCGGTTTAGGAAAAAAAGTAATTCTTTATCGACATTTACTTCGGGCACCTTCCGTGTTCTTTGGAATCCAGTTATTCTTGTGTTTATTTTCATTTGGTTATAGAATAAAGTTTTTAATTCCTTATATACACTTGCGGCTTTAATTGTAGAAGTAGGTGATAGAGAATTTAATAATTTGATCTTTTTTTGGTTTGTGAGTAGTCGCTTTTTAGAGGGTCTCTTTTAATAATATGAGCCCGTCTTTTAAACTCCTCTTCACTAACCTCACAGGAGAATTTTTCACAGAAGAAATCACGAGCCTTCTTCCACCCACCACGAGGCATTTTACCTAACCGAGTCCGTACTGCTTTCGAGAGGTCTCTAGGCCACTACTCGAGTGCAGAATCTACACTGTCGAGAATTGATCGTAAAACGATCATGCGAAAAGATGGTTATACTTGATAAGAGGGAATTGTTTCGCTGCCAACCATTGCAGGCTCAGATCCTTCCGCCAAGTGCTCTGTTGTATAGAATTTTTCGTTTTTGCATTCAGAGCTCGATTTTTTCATACACTTTTCCATTTTTGAATTTATAAGAAACGAAATTATTAATAAAATATTTTAATTTAATTAAACAAGTAAGTGTATAATAATCATAATCATAAATATCTAAAAATGAAGCGTCCGAAACGCCGTTAAACTAGGACGAGAATTTACTAGTAGTTTTGGGTGTCAGAAGCTGCTGGACAAGTACAAACTTGGAATTCAAGCCCAAAACTGTCTATCCATGTGTGTGTTTTGTAGATGGCCAACTTACTATTTTTCTTCATTCCTCTTCAGAGGTAGGAGTTTTAGAAGTTTGTTCAAAAGCCATCAAGTTTCACACATATATGGCATTTGGTTAATGCATCCATTACCAAATTGATGACTCACGAAAATATCATGAGCTCTATTTAGAACAAAGGAGGAGCATCTGGGAAAACAATGAATATAGAAATATAAAAACGAACCCCGCGCCTAGATTAAGCCAATGCAACACGCAGACGTTCCTCTTATATTAGAATTTCTGCAGTAGGGGGACTCTGGGTAAGTCAGCTACACGGCTCTATATGTATATTAATATTGGGATGATAAAAGTGCCCTGGTTTGATGCCAAAAGCACCGGGCTACAGGTACCCTGCCTTGCTTGCAAGGTCGATCCGTCTACGATAGACGGTATGGGTTTCGACTAACAGCGGTATGAGTACCTAAGGGGAAAAGATTGTATCAATTGAGATAGTTGCTGCACTGGGTCAAGAACCTTACAGATTATTTTACATATAAAAAGAGCCTCTAGAATATATCTTTTGACACTAGTGTGTAATTGTGTACGATAAATTTACTATATATTTTTCAAAATGATCAAAATAGAATAAATGGAAGCGAAGCTATGCCTAATTTACACATACCATTCATTATAAATTAGAATTATATATTTATTATTGAATGCAAAATTTGAAATAAAATTTTTTATTTGATATTCCAAGTATAATTAAATATAAAGAAATCATGGATTAATTATATTTAAAACACAAATATTTTATATTTGAATTATGAGTTAGTCTTAAAGCTGATTGATTAAAATAATTGTTAAGTAGTATAATTTGGGAAAAATTTAATACCTCATCATAATCAGTACAACATGGGTATGCAATGAATTGCGCCGTAGGTATATATATTATCCTCTCAGAGAACAGTATAAAATTTACATACTTTTTTTTTAAAAAATTCGTCTTATAATCGTTTTTATTATCTCATAATTTACTTGTTTTATAGTTCTTTTTTTGTATTTACGTTTATTTTATACATTAATTTATTGATATTTTTCAATGAAATAGCACAAGGAATCATAAAAGCCGGTCAAATTATATCAGTTGATATAAACTATTGTCAGTTATTAATGAATAATTGATGTGATGTACCACAAAGACAGAAAGAGAAGGGCGGCAGCTTAAAATGTAATTAAATAAGAAGCATAGTTTAAAAAACATTGCTTTTTTTATTAGCATTCGTAATTAAAACCGACTCGCTTTATTTAAACAAGATCTTTATCAATTTAAAACTTCTTGGCTATACTCCTGAGGTTTCTTTATATATGGAATAATCTATGAGGTTCTTGACCCAGTGCAGTACTGCCTTTATTAAAGCAATCTTTTACACTTAGGTACTCATACTGATGTTGGTAGCAGCTCATACAGTTTATCGAAGACACATCACATTGTAAACAAGGCAGGGTACCTGTAGCTCGATACTTTGACTTCAAACCAGGGCACTTTTATCATTTTAGTGTCATTCGTAAGTGTCCATATAGATCCGTGCAGCTAACTTATCCCAAGTCCGTCTACTACATAATTTCCAGTGTAAGCAGAACGTCTGCACGCTGCCCGGCTTAATCTAGGCGTAAAATCTGTTTTAATATTCCTTTGTTTCTACAGATGCATCTCCTTTGCTCTAGATATACCTCAGGATATTTCTGTGAGTCGTAAAATTGGAAATAGTAAATTAATCAAATGCCTATATGTGTGAAACTTAATGGCTTTTTAACTAACTTCTAAAACTCTCACTTCTGGGGAGGAATAAAGACAATTGGAAAGTTGACATTTAAAAAACATACACATGTGAATAGACAGTTTTGCACTTAAATTACAAATTTAGACTTATTCAGCAGTCTTGGAAATTACTAATAACCTCTTGTTTCGGCTTGATGTCGTTTTATAAAACAAATAGAAATGTTTTAATATAACAGTTAAAAAAATTAGAGGCGTATATTTACATATATATGTCTTTAATATTTATTGAGTATGCAATTCTTCAAAATATTTTATTTTCGATGTCTCGATAATACTATTATACTTTTTAGCTAGTTGATCAAATACAATAAAATAATTGATTCATCAAATCTCAATTAAATTCTCCTTCTTAAAAAACCGTTAACCCTTTAACGATGGATACACAATCAAATACTATTATGGAAATTATAACTATTTATCGAAAGATGAAAAAGGGAAGAGACAATCAAAACATATATCGTATGCAATTGAATATAGAAGAAGAAAGAAACGGAGAAGTGGAGGATTTTGAATCATATCAGCAAGAAAATACCAACACAGAGAGACGATATAATTTCTATGAATTTAGAAATGTTCACGAATCTAAATATATGTTTTTCTCTAAGGAATCCAATCTGCGACAATCTAATCAGTTATTTTCTATACCAGAATGGGAAGAATTGCAACATCAAAAATATTATTGGCTCAATATATTCAATCCATCGGAGAAAGATTTACAGGTGCTTGCAACAACATATAATATACACGATATATCAATCATTGACATTCGAGAAGGAAACACAGAGGAAAAAGTAGAGGTTTTTAGCCATTATACATTTATCTCATTGAAATTGTTGTCAGAAGGAACACTAAATAGCACAGAAGATATAGATTTTAATATTTTGCTTTTTAAAGATTTTGTAATAACCACGCATGATAAGCCGTGGGCAGGTACGACCGATATTTTAAATTTTTTATCATTGATCTGCAACCATACAACGATGTATCCCGACTGGGTTCTTTTTTCTGTTATAATAGAATTCCTTCAAGATATCAAGTCAATAACAGACCAACTGCATCCAGAAATTACAGCTATTCAAAATATAAGTACCAAAGTGGAGATAAGCAACATACTAATCAGAAATTTTGACATGGTATATAAAGTGTATTCACTTCGTAGTTTCATAAAACCCAAAATCCAAATATTAAGTACACTTAAAACTAAATGTGCCAGAAGGTTTAGAAAGCATGTAATGAAATATTTAAGCTACAGTCTAAATGATTTCAAGTTACAGGACAAACAGGCAAGGGAGTATAATAAAATATTAGAAAGATGCCAAGATCTTTTCTTAGCTCTAGTTAATATGGAGCAGAGCAGGGAAGGAAACGAAATGAATAAAGCCATGAATCGATTTACACAAATAACCTTCATATCTCTACCATGCCAGGTTATAGCTGGCTTATGGGGTATGAATGTGCAGGTACCATGGCAGAATGAATCATCAACTTTTTATTTCTACATTTTATGTCTTATAGTTCTTCTTTTGAGCTCATTATTATATGTTCTTTTTTTTACAAACTTAATGAAAAAATTCGGCTCAAGAAAAAAAATGAATATATAATTAAATATCTTTAAACAATATGTAAATAATAGCAACTAGAAATTTGGTTATATAAATGAAATTATTAATAATCTAATAAAGAATTTTAATATACTTTTGTTTAAAATGCTGTTCAAGGATGATTTAGTATTCCATGAATCTTACTGCATTGTTCTTATTAGCATGCTAACTAATCAAATAACTATCTTTTAAGAAGCAATAAGTTATTAAGGATATTAATTAATTATAAATGATTTTTTTATTGACGCACCAATAAAAAGGCTCGAATGCTGATGTACGAATTAACTTCCAATGATAATATAAGATTTTGAATAAGTTGTAAATAAAATGAGTTGATGTCCAATGATTTACTTAAATAAAAATTTCCGGCAATTTTATAATTCCTTTGCTACACTTTAGTTCACTTTAATAATAAAAATATTTTTGTGAGATTTTTAATACAGTGCAGCTATCATTTTAATCAATATAAATTTTTTTTATGGGCGTTCATAATACCATTAAAGATAGACATACTTTATAAGTAAGGTAGGATACTTGTGGTCTAATATCTATAACACAAAGCAGGATGCTTTATTGCACTGGTGTTAACTTCTATATGTTAAAGTATATCTAACTTATCCGGAGTTCTCTCCTTACTTCTGATCTACATAATATGCGAAATGTCTGCCAGTTGCCTTGTTTTATTTAAGTATGTGTGTCTGATACAAATATATCCCTTTGTTATATCCAGTATGCCTGCTTTGTTTTAATCGAAAACCAACTCGAAAAGAGTCTTAATATTATCTTTAATCATATCTGCAAAGATATTCCTCATATTGTTGAATGGTTTAAAAAGCCATTGCCATGTTATCTCGGTTATTAATAAGGACAAGGAACAAGGTTAATCAAATTTAAAAATATATTCGTTATTAGATTCAATGAAGGTAATATCAATGAAAGCTTTTTTAGTAGCAAAGTTAAATGTTTTTTATTTGCTAATAATGTTTCATTCATTTACTTTTCTTGTACTTTTTTATAAGACAAAAATAGATTTAAATAGCAGCCAATATCTTTAAAGTTCACAGAATTTTAAATATTGTAATTTCATAGCTTAATAGCATTGGACATTGACAATTCAACAGTTTTTATACAAATTAAAATACACCATCAAATGTTTATAATTGCATTACATATTTAGTAATGATTTAGTATACATATATCTTTTTAAAACATTGTTTATCATTTAATTTACTAAAACCATGCACAAGTAATTCATAATCTTTCATATATTTTAATACTCTTTTTATATTAAATTGCCATATTTCTTGTCATCACAAAGATTATATTTAAAACGTATATGTTCTGCAAAATTCTAATCAATTTGCATACAACATCTTTTATATTATTAAACGACATCTTTTATAATTTTAATAAAAACCTGAATGTTTCTGCGATAGTATTTATACCATTGTAATTGGTAATAAATCAGTATTATATTTATATAAATCAAGGAAGCAAACAGCGTTCAAATATTTATAAAACCATAAATTTATACACCTTTTTGATAAAACATTTAAGTTTTATTTCATAAAATTTTCTATCTTTAAACTACAAAAAAAAGATAAAATATTATTTATTAAATGAATCAGAAAATAAAAATAAAAGTTAATATTGATAATACAACAAAAGAAATGTAATTGTAACAAAAATATATAATAATCAAAATAAAAATAAATATTTAATTAATTAATGATTTGGTTTTCTACACGAGAAAAAATTAAACTGAATTTGATATTGTAACGTTTAATTATTGATAGTTTTATACTGTAAAATTTATGTACAGATGGCAAATATAAATAAATACAGGAAGAAACATAAATCTAACGAGCATGTACATGTAAAAAAAGCAATTTTAATATGTTTAAACTGATCATTTATCTTATTAAAAAGATCAAAATAAAGATATATATGCTAAATTAATTCAAAATACAAATTTGATAGATAATTAATTTATAAAAATTAAGTTATTGTTTTAATTAAGCCTAATTGATGGTTTCAAAAGTTTATTTAAAGTATACGTTGATACTAAAATAAAAAAAATTGGTGTTATTAAAGTTACAATCCAATGGATATATAAAGGTAAAACAGTATCATGGTATTTTACTAACAAATTATTATATTTGATTGGTAACCCAGAAAAATTGGGATGGTTTGCAAAGTATTCAAAAAAGCTTTCGTTTTTAAAAGTTATATCTGAAATAAAGCAATAACTCATAATATTAATAAAATATCGTACGGGTAAAAATATAGATAAAATCCAGAGCAATGCTTTATAAATATTTTTTATATCTGGTTTTTTTTCTAAATATCTTACCATGCTATCAGAAAGACATATAATTATCGACAAAATACTATTAAATGTACTAATGATTAAAGAACTTGTTGATAATGTACCAATGAACAATGAAATTGGTATTAATATAATTGGAGAAATAAAAAGAAAATAAATATATAACATAGAATTAACGGTGCTATAAAAAATTTTAACAGCAAAAAATCCTAAAAAAACAAAAAAATAGTTATAAATCAATTCATAAGCTAGCACACTTAAATAATAAGAAGTAGATGAGTAGTAAAATGCTGCGCATTCTCCTTTTATTATAGCCATCTCATTTATGAAGGAGTTTGAAACACCTGATATTAAATACTGAGAAATGACGATTAATGGAGACTTTAAAACATCAAAAAGCATTGAAAAATCAAAATAATTGACTATCATATTTTTTTCGAATGATGTTGTATAAAACTCACCCAGCAATTTACAAATAGAAAAGAATGATATTATCAGAAAAAAGGAAAAAAAAGATAAACCAGGAAGTGAATATTTAAAAAAATTCATTGGCTTTCTTTTTTTAAGCAATAATCTTCTTTTAAATAAAATCAATATTTCTGACAATTTGGGCTTATAATTCATATAGCTTGAGTTTGTATTTTTCCAATCTTGTGTCGGCTCTTTATACGGACCCGTGTGTTTTAATAATTCAGCGTATCCATTGGAACTCATTGTTAATATGTACTCATTTACAGGTACGTAGTCTGGCCTTGATTGCAAAAGATCAGGCAGGCTTTTTATAGGACCACTATAAATCATCTCGCCATTTTTAAGAAGTAATAATTCATCAAACATTTTGAAAAAATATGAACTAGGCTGATGTATGCTAACAATGATTATTTTTTTGTATTCAACAGCTTGCCTTTTCAATTCCACTATTATCTTTTGAGCTGTTAAAGTATCAAGTCCAGAGACAGGTTCATCTAAAAATATTATCGAGGGATTACATATTAGAGCACATGCAACCATAATTCTTTTACGTTCACCACTACTTAATTTGCTCATTTTGTTATCTAATACTTCATCTAAATCTAAAGTTTTGATTAAAGTAGTTATTTTCGTAGGATTTATTGTTTTATAATCATTTTTAAATTTATATGAATATTCAATGGTTTCTCTAGCAGTCAAATCATTCCAAAATTGATACTTTTGAGGAACATATGCTATGGTTTTGTACCATTCAATATCATCTCTATTTTTGCCATCAATAAAAATATTACCTTGTGTTATTGTATTTTCTGATATTGTACCAACGAGTATATCAAGTAATGTAGATTTACCAGACCCACTTTTACCCATTAATGCAAGCAATTGGCCTGATCGTATTTTTCCTGAAATGTCTTTTAAAACGTGAAAATATTCTTTTTTAATATTTGTATTCATATTAGGAAGTTTAACATGTAAATTATTCCATTCTAATATCATGTTTCTATAAATTCTATTTTTTATATATAATTTTATAATTATCCTTTTATGGAAATGAAATGACGTTTATTGCAAGATGTCAAATTTGGCCGTGCATAATAAAAACTAGAAAAAAAATGTTATTTAGATAGAAATTGCGTTGATATAAAGATGCACAGTGTGTTATACCTTTCAAAATTACTATTATTCAATATGGCTGAAGTTTTTTTTCAAATTCTGATACTATTATTATACTTTTTTTTTCATTATTAAATCTGAAAAAAAAAAATTAATAAAAAGAGATATTATTTATTACTTGCTTTTATATAAGTAGTGGTTTACACACAGCACACAGGTTCGATTAAAATAGAAAATATAGTCTTATTAAATAATTGTAAAAACTTCAAGATTTTAACTGCTATAAGATATTTTATTGTTTGGTTAATATAAAAATACATTGATTGTATCTTCTATATAAAACTCTTAGTGAAATGACATACAATGCAAAAATTAATTATTAAAAGATAAAGTCAATATTTATAAAATTATGGTATTATAAGACAAAACATGCAATAAAATTTTATTATCAATACGTAAAGTCAGTTTTTGATAACTCAAATATTTCTTCATCTCATATCACTATTTCATTTATCAATTTTTATTGAATTGAAAACTATTAGATGTATTAAAGCAAATAATATGATATTTATCGGATAATTGCAATCAACTTATAAAAGTAATTGGCAATTATAAATACAATATTTTCTGAAAAAATAGAATATAAATAATGATATTGAAATCAACATTACTATATTTAAATAGAAACATGAAAATCAATGCTTTTTGATAATATTATATTGAGGATGTATACGTCTTGAAACGAAAGAGTTGATGGCGCTAACAAAAAATTATAGTTTATGTTTAAACAACTAGATATATTGGATTGGATAGACTATATAAAATTAAAGAGTTTGGAATAACTTACTTATATAGGTTGATAAAGGAATATGATAACAGGTGATGGTTACAAAAACAAAAGAATTATATATACTTATTAATTGCAATATTTCTTATAATTTTATTCGTATGCACCAATTGCAATAGTATACTATTTTCACACAAAGAAAATTAAACGAAATTGGCCTTTCACTCATTAAATATCAAAAAAATTCAAACTAAAAAATATAATAAGCTTCAAAATGTAAGATATCGATTCTTTGAATTGATTGAAATCAATTATCATTACTAAAATAATAACAGGATTAAGCAAATCAAATGATACACATCGTCAATAGAAAGATTTATACACGTCTACATTCTGAAATAAAAGGACATGCAGGTAAATCATAGATCCAAAAAATTTATGATAAAAATATAGTTGAAGTAAATGTAATTCTAGCAACTTTACAAAAATGTAATAAGAGACAATAAAATGAATAATAATGGTTACTGAGGGAAGTGAGAGAAACACTGGCAATGTTCGGTTAAAAAGAAGTAAGGCTTTATATGTAATGTTTATAACTAAAGCCATATGTGATAATTGAAATATATTTACAGATGAATGGCCACATATAAAACATTTTACATAATATTGAATATAACTATTTGTTAGTAAATCCTAAGCCAATGATTTATTTATTATAGTACAGGTGTTCATTTACCTAACGAATATTTAACATATTGCAGTTAAATTCAAAAAGTTTGTTATGAGTTAATAAATAAATATCCTTTATAATCCCAGGTTATTCGTGTTTTTTTATTCGATCAAATTATAAAGTTAAAATAAAGATATGGATTTTAGTAAAATATATTCAATCGACTTTATTTAAATAAAGCCATTTACAATTTACTGATTTCTTTTAATTTAGCCTTAGTAACACTTTTTAATATAGCATAATTTATGAAGTTTTTTATGCTTTACAGTAACTGTCTAAATTAAGATAATCATTCTCCATTGTGTACTCATATCTCTGTTAGTCAATGATTATGCTGCGTATCGGGGACTAATGAAACTTACAATTAAAATAGAGTATATGTGGCTATGTACTCTTAACATCGCATTAAATTACTTTAACGATCTTGTTGTTACTTGCAAGCGACAATATGTAGTCATCTTATATGGTATACCCTGCTGAAGAAATCTCAATAATATGTACAACGTTTGTGTGATGCATTAGTTGAATTTAAATCCGTGACTGATTTTTGCAATATCCTTTCCTTTTTTATATCTCCAGATGCGACTCTTTTATTTTAAATAAAGCTGAAAACGTTTTGTAAGTTATCACCTTGGTGACTTATACATTAACCAAATAAAGTATATGCTATACTCGATGAATTTACCTTTATAAACCCAATTTGCAAGGTGGATCAAAAAAATTATATAGTTTACCATTTATAAAACACACGTGCATAGATATACAATTTGTGACTTGAATTATAAGTTTACACTTCTTCAGAAACTGCTAACACCCAAAATCACTATTAAGTTTTAGTTCGGCGTCATTTGGGATTAAGTATTTCTTTATTTAAACGAAATCTTTCACGATTTATGATTACTTGGCTATACTCTAAAGGCTCTTTTTATATATAAAATAAAATACTTGACCCAGTGCAGCAACTGTTTCAATTGAGGCAATCTTTTTGGTACTCATACCGTATATCGGTGCCGTATTGACTTTGCAAACCAAGCAAAGCACTTGTATTCCTGTAATTTTAGCATCAAACTAAGATACCATCATAGTGCCACTTGTGAGCGTCCATATAGAGCTATGCAGCTGACTTAGCCAGAGTCTCTCTGCTGAGAATCACAAATATAAACGGATCGACTCTGCGTGGCCTTGATTTAATCTAAACACGAAGTCTGTTTTTATTTTTCATATTCTTTGTTTTTTTAGATGCACTTCCTTTGCCTTAGATTAAGTTCAAGATGTTTTTGTGAGTCGTAAATTTGGAAATGTGTGTATTAACCAAATGACATATATGTGTAAAACTTAATAGCTTTTTAACTTATCTCTAACACCCACCTCTGAAGAAAATTGGTAAGTTGGCCATCTACAAAACACATACAGAAGAATATATAGTATGTGACTCATATACTAAGTTTGCACTTATTCAGCAGCTGCTGGACACCCCAGACTACTAGTATGCTCTCGTCCTAGTTTAACGTCATTTCTGGGATTAAAAATATTCATATTGTTTTTTGATTTACTTATCAAGCATAAGTACCCGTGTTGTTTACAACTAACCTATGATATAAATGTTGAATAAGTTCAAATTTTTATTAAATGTTTTGATCGATGTTTCATGCAAATTATTTTTTTATTAAAATAAAATATAAATTCATTTAAATTTCTTATTTTATTCAATGACCACGCTTTTTCTACATTAAAAATTAGCCTTAGTTCGAAATAAATAAATAATTTAATTGATTGTGTATTTACATTATATATTCGTTTATAAAGTGATTTTATACGCAAACAGCTGAATATATATGATGTTATAAGATATACCACTATATGCAATATTCTCCTGCTAACAATATTCCACTTATATGTAATATAAACGAAAGCCAATTATTTTTTTTGTATAGCTTCAAAAATACGTGAATCGATTTTGTATCAGAAGAACTTTCTAAATAAAATTTAGCGTTAATTGAAAATGTTATCATTAACTTGTATAATTTGACCTTTTATCAATATCTTCTATTGACAAAACCAACTGGTAATATTAAAGCATCCAATGGAAATATATTTTAACTGTATAACAAACATTAAAAGTTTTTAAAAACTAAGCACCAGTTGACTGCATTCAAATATTATTTAATATTAACCTTAATTTTTGTAAAAAACTGTTTTTATTATCACAGTACAAATTTTTTAAAACAATGATAAAATTTGTAAAACCTGAAAATATATTGATACTTAGTTGTATTGTATAAATTCAGACATATAACTATTAAAACAGAATATTTTATTTATGATCGTATTGCTTGTGATTAAAAAATAACTGGCCAATTTTTTAGTTATTTTAATTATAGTTGGCTCGAAACTATCTAAAATATTCCTTTTATAAAGAGATAAAAATGGCATATATACAATCATATATTCCACTTTACTTTGATTAAAGCATAGAGAGGAACGGTAATATAATAAACAGCAATGATAAAACAAAGTTATACCAGATGCGGTTTTATATAATCTAAACAAATATGACTCTTAAAGAACCTATTTAATATAGAATAAATCATGTTTTTATAATGTTTAATAAAGCAAATGCAATAATATATTTCCATACATAGAATTCCTAAAATAAATGTTATTACATTATTTAATTTAAATTATAATTCTTTATTGTTCGTTATGTTAATTGATTTACTTTATATTCAAATAAATATTTATTATATTTCTCTGGTTTCTGTTATCACAAATATTTCCGTGTTTCGTATAAGAAATTATATTGTGTTCATCTTTTACTAAGCACACCTTAACTTATTCTTATACAATTAATATATATTATTTTGTAATGACATTATCTTTTCATAAATTTACCTCATATATGCTTACACTCTATAAATATAATATATTACTACATTATGATTTTTTTAATTGATTACCTGTTTATTTTGATTTACCAGCCTCTGCAAAATCGAGATTTCAACGAGTATCAAATTCGGATAGCCTTTTACAGAAGAATATTTAATATGATCGAGCCATAACTTTTATAATTAAGTTGGAAATCTAATAACTAATATAAAATTTTGATTAAATTGTATGTTAAAAGAAATAAATACCTTTAACTGAAAATTCAATATAATATTAACACATATTAAACTTTAATTTAATATTCAACTCAAAATACTTTTTGAATAAACTGAAGTAGATCAGAAGATTATATACGGAAAACCAATATCACAAAAATTGTCTATTAGATAGAAATACTATATTAAAGGGTAACAATTATCAATACGAAAATGACGTATTATAACTATACTTATTTAAAATTAAGAAAGCTAAAATAAAAATATTAGGTAAATAATTTAAATATTATTAAAATTTGTAATATCATAAAAATCATACTTTTATTAAATTTATATTCTCGCCTCTTACGGGATAATTTAAACATAAAAAATGAAACAAAATTTAACCTTATTTATGAGGGTGGCAGATCTTATAAAAAGTTATGAACGAATCATACATGACAAAAAGATGGAAGAGACTTACAAACGAAAACCAATATATAAGAAAAAAGCAAACACAGATGATTATAGCAAGAATAAATACGATGTTTTAGATAAAAATCATCACATTACATTTAATAAGTATAAATATGATATATGCATGAAGGACAAAATACAAATACAGAATATACTGTATAAGCAGCCGGCACCTAAGTTTGAAACAGCTAAAGAACCTATGTTAATTACTTCATACCCATTAAGACATATTGCACGAATGGATGCTCGTGGGATAGTGAAAAACAATTTCTTTGTTAAAAATGATAAGTTAGTCTCTAAGAATAAAGTAATGGCAGATAAATGTGCGAGAATTGAATCCCAAGAAAAAAGTAAAAATAAAGTAGAAGTTGTGGAGTCCGTAAAAATAAATAGAAATATATTAATGGGACCCTTTTGCTAAATAAAGTAATAATATTATTAATTGTAATCTGTCCGAAACGACGTTAAACTAGGACGAGAATTTACTAGTAGTTTTGGGTGTCAGAAGTTGCTGGACAAATACATATGTGGAATTCAAATCCAAAAACTGTCTATCTATGTATGTATTCTATAGATGACCAATTTAACAATTTTCTTCATTCCTCTTCAAAGATGGGAGTTTTAGAGGTTTGTTTAAAAGCCATCAAGTTTCACACATATATGGCATTTGGTTAATGCACCCATTACCAAATTGACAACTTACAAAAATATTTTAAGCTCTATCCAGAGCAAAGGAGGTGCGTTTAGAAAACAATGAATACAAAAATATAAAAACAGACACCGTGTCTTAATTAAATCAAGGCAATACGCAGACGTTCCGCTTATATTGGAATGTCTGCAGTAGGGGGACTCCGGGTAAGTCAGCTGCACGACTCCATATGGACGCTTACGAGTGACACTAAGATGATAAAAGTGCCCTGGTTTGATGCCAAAAGTACCGGGCTACAGGTACCCTGCCTTGCTTGCAAGGTCGATCCGGCTCCGATAGACGGTATGGGCTTCGACTAACAGCGGTATGAGTATCTAAGGGAAAATGATTGTCACAATTGAGACAGTTGCTGTACTGGATCAAGTATTTTATTTCATATATAAAAAGAGCCTTTAGAGTATAGCCAAGGAATCATAAATCGTGAAATATTTTGTTTAAATAAAGGACATTAATTGTAATCTTAAATTAGAATTGATTTATTATACAAACAAAACATTTATATTATTTATTAATTAATCTTTTCTAATGATAAATATAAGAGAGATACATTTCTAAATATATCCTTTTATCATCACCAGGTGCATAGAGATAAGAGTATATAGAACATACACATATCACGTTTCGGTAGCACAGTCTATGAAATATTTATACATTATATTCAAAATTAACTTTTAAATTATATTAAATATAATACTTTAAGTATGATAATGTTTGTATATGGAATAGTATTTTATGACAATATCTCATTCATCTTATAAATATTTTAATTAGACATCTATTTTATAATACAAATAGTCATCAAAAATAACTTATTAATAACTAAGAATATTAGTATTATCTTAATAATGATATTCATCTATTACACTAGCATGCACACATTTATTTTATAAATGATATATTTTGTATTCATATATTACAAAAATATTCCTAACTTATCATTTTAAGTTATACTTTTATTATAGCTTAAAATACTTTTTGTATTGGAGTATTAATTCAGCTCAAATGATATTAATAAAGAATATTTTGATTATCCCTTTGATTAATGCTTTAGTGGGGAATTATATTGGGAATAAATAGACGCCTTATATATAATAAATAGTTTTATTTATCATACGCAAAATACATTCGTAGCATAAATGACTGCTAAATTTACCTATTTTATTATTGCACTTGAAGACAGAATATTTATTTTAATTTAATGTTTTTTCATTTGATTATCTTATATTTATTGTTTGGTTATTTTGTGATCACACCAATTAACTGTTTAAATTAATTATACAAATAATACATAGTAAATAATTTAATTTTCTTTTATTTAAGAACTTTCACTATAAATTTTATATTTCTTATTGATTATTTTATCATATTGGTTAGATTTAATCCATACTAAATATATACCGGAGTAGATAAATAACACATTTTAAAATGATATATTTTATTTAAGATGTAAAGATTTGCATATCATTCATTCGTTTTATATTTATAAAAATAAATCATATATTATTCAATTATAAACTGTAATAGAAATATAACAAATTATTTTGTTAAATAATATCTGTGGTATATTTAAACACATTATTTTAATGGCAATAATATAATATCAAATACTCATTTAAATAAAACTATTATATTTTTTATTGATGTATTCATTAAAGTATTTATACTTTATAATTCTTATGTAGTTTCCTTATAAACTTTACAATATCTTCTAAGATTATAAATAGAACTGTTTTCTAGATCTGCCACTTTTACAAATTCAGAAAACCTATTCCTGACCATTCTATCATCCACATCCTCACCTTGCTTAATATTTATGCACATCTCCTCTAATGCTTCCATAAATCCATCAATTTGTTTCTTCTCTTTACCTCGAAATATTTTGTTTAATATTAAATCTAAAATTTCATTTATGCCTTTTCTTAATCCTTCTACTATCATCCCATCGATGCTCCTTATTCTTTTGTAATGCACATTTATTACTTCTTCTTTTATATAATATGATAGCTTATTAATAACAGTTAGATACTCTACCATAGAAACACATATCGGTCTTTTACCTCCTGACTCTGGAATGAAATAAGCATTGAATCCAATAACACGTTTTAAAAGACCTTCTATTTTTTTGATACGCCAGAGAAATTTAAAAATTTTGACAAATTTCAGAATGACTTCCTTCGTTAAAATAAGATTTAGAGGAAAATCAAGCTGGCAAAAAAGAGAAATATGATCCAAGCCGTGGGAATCATTTAAAAGACACACATCAATCTTTTCAGTAAATTTATCCAATCTTCCAAATGTATCTGCCAATGCCAAATCTAAAACATAACTTACACTGCGTTTAGAAGATATCTTAGATCCTCGCTCTTTGAGATAATAAAATAATGTTTCTATGAAATCTTCCCTACCAAATAAAAAAAGTTTACGAGAGTATTCAAGATGTTTATATAGCTGGCACCCTTCAATAAATACTTTCTTTATATGCTCATCGACTTCAAATATTAATGATTCTATCAATTCCTCCAAATTAGGATCGAGTATTGAAATATATTGTGATGTGATATAATTGCATGCTATGAAATTATTTTTTCTTTTTTCAATTTCATTTAGCAGATTAACGCATCTCCCTACATAGCAAATTTTATCAGCCAAATCAGGACTAATAAAATAAGGAACAAGCCCATAGTCAACTGCGTATGATTCCCAAAAATCCATATGTTCGTTTTTATAAATAAAAAATTCCTTTCCTACATCATTAATAATCCCCTGATATAGCCATTCGTTGAGTAAGAGGTTTGTCTGAGTAGAACAGCATTTTATTACTTCATCAATCTCAGAAGTAAGCATTCCCTCTCCAGAACATAAAAAATTATTTTGGTAGAATCGAAGAAAACTAAAAGGATTTTTCGGATTATCATTCAGACATTCATTAAGCTGATTAAGAACAGATATTCTAGTATAGTGTTCTTGCATCATAAGATAGAATCCAAGCAATCCGTGTCTCATATCGCATTCTATTACAGCCTTTTCGTAATTTTTCAATTCCTGTCGCACTAATTCAGAAAAATAAAGCTGTGCTTTACTTAATGCACCATCAAATCTTTTTAATTTTTTATAAACCTGCGCCTTTTGAAGCACATCAAATACAATCTGGAACAAGTGACAAGGAATCCGGCTGCGTAACATGGATATTTGAGCATCCTCAAACAAAGGTACGACAAATCCCAGTGCACCTTTCTTGATACTAGCTTCAATTTCTGTTATAAGAGGATCTGTTAATGCTGAACTAACAAATTTTTCTCGTATTTTTATGCGATGCGTTGACAATTTATAAAGAAAATGTACAAGTTTTATTTCCGGGGCTGTAAGGCCGGATGCCAGCTTGAGTATATAAGAAGGAAGGTTGATACTAGTTGACAAGAATTGTTTTCTTGGTGTAGCAAAATGGTAAAGATATTCCAGAAAATCTTTAGATGGGTTAGGATATCCTTGTATTTTAAACATTTCATTAGCCAAGCTTTGTATTTTTGATTCCATGGGTTTATAAAACCCATCAAGATTCAAAAAAATATTTATTTATAAAAAAGATTACATTGGGAAAATAAATCACAATATCTGATGATATTTACCTATGTAATAGAATAATAGAAATACAATATATAATGGTATCAATTTATTCTTTAGAGCAGAGACAAATTACAACCCAAACCACTAACTAAGTCTTAAAATTGAAAAATGTAATTCAATTTAGCAATAAGAATAAAAGTATTATAAAAGACAGTTATTATAGATAAAAACAATCCATTTTGGATTAAAGTAAATAATATTTATTTAAGAGTAGTACATTCGAAACGATATTAAACTAGATCGAGAACTTACGTGTAGGTTAGAAGCTGCTATACAAGTGCAAACTTAAATTTGAGCCCAAAACTGTCGATCCATGTTTGTTTGATAATCAACTTACCAATTTCTTTATTATCCTCATAATCCAAGATTTTAGAGGCTAGCTAAAAAACCATCAAGTTTCACACATTTATTAGTTAATCCTTCATTGCCAAATTGACAACTCATAAAAATACCCTGAGTGTAATTTAGAACAAAAGAGGCATCTGGAGAAACGAAAGAATATGAAAACATAAAAACAGAACTCATGTCTAGATTAAACCAAGGCAACACACAGATGTTCCGCTTATATTGGGAGTTCTGCAGTAGGGGGACATCGTGTAAGTCAGCTGCATGGCTCTATATGGATATTAACACAAGGATGGTGACATCGTCCTAATTTTATGCCAAAGGTACTGCGCTACAGTTACCCTGCCTACTTGCAAGGGCGATGCATATCTGATAAACGGTATTATGAGTACTTAAGAGGAAAAGATTGTCTTAATTTAGACAGTTACTGCACTGGGTCAATAATTTCATTTAATATATAAAAAGAGTCTCTAAGGTATACCCAAGGATTCTTAATTCGTGAAAGATTTTGTTTAAATAAAACGAATTTACAAATAGTATACATTAAAACTCGTATAAATTGATTTTAATATGCATGACAATCTATTTTATTTATTGGGGATATATTATTATTTTAAATTATATTTTTCTTTACACTTGCCTGCAGCTTATAACCCTTTCCATAATTATCTCTTAATTACACCACAGCTTTTTTTAAAACAAATTTGTTTTTGATTTACTTTAGAGTATTCTTAGAGAAATGAGTTTAATTAGCTTTTTAAACACTATACACTCAGCATAAGCTTGTATAATAACAAACATCTTTAAATAATTCTGTTTTTTGAGTCATCACACAAAGAATTATTTAAACTTAGCTTTATATAAAGCTAAGTAATTTACAAGAGATCATATTTCTTGATATATAGAGATGAAATACACATTAAAGATTGATATTGTCAAACATAAGATAAGAAACTATAACATTTATTGAATTGATATAGCTATATGCTATATGTTTTTTATTCGAAACAACTTTTATTCATTATATCACCGGATCTTGAACTTTATCAATACGGCTTAATTCTATGTTCATTTACTTGATAGATTTGTATATCTTATTATTTTACCACAACTATATCTTTATAGAAAACTCTTTACAGTGAGATACAATGAAATTATGATTTTACGATATATTTACATAGTAAATATAAGTCTTTATAAATGTGTTATCTTTACATTAACTAATCTAATTTTCAACATTTTTTTACAAAAAATTATTTTATGATTATAAAAAAGATATCAAGGAAAGTATTGATATTAATATATTAAAGATATATAAAATGGTATAAGTTGTTTAGGATAATAAACATAGTAGTAATTATTTACATTTAAATTTCATTTTTATCAATTGATCCTTCAAATAATTCCTCTTCTATTATTTATTGCCCATGAATCTGAAAGATATTTATAATGATAGTACAAATATGGAAGACAAGCTTATAAACCATATTAAACAAATTACACCTTGCCAAATATCCGAAGAAATATCTGAACTAGATTTGTTATCACAAGAGAAAAATCTTGATCTAAAATATTCAATCTTTTTAATAGAAGTATTGTCAAAAGTTAAGTTGGATAGAATGAATCTTAAAACATACATAAAGGCTGCAATGAATATTTTGGAGAATAAAAAGGACTTAAAGTATGCTATTTATTCTTTACGTATTTTGAATGCTTTAAATTCACTTTCTCGGTTTATTCCTCTCTCTGGATATATCATAAACCTGCTAAAGCAGTGTAAAAAGGG
Organism: Astathelohania contejeani; assembly: GCA_014805555.1. Classification (NCBI taxonomy): domain Eukaryota; kingdom Fungi; phylum Microsporidia; family Astathelohaniidae; genus Astathelohania; species Astathelohania contejeani. Next base: position 31,824 of record SBIQ01000033.1, on the reverse strand, counting down.
ACCAGATGATGGGCACCGGGTGGATTGGAATACTCTGAAAGTAGTCGGAACACCATCTATGAGATTTATAGAGTTCGTGCAGAAGGAAGCAATTGCTACATTAACCCAACACATTCATCGTTTTTCTAACACAATTTCATTTCCCGAATTTAGTTTTTTTATTTTAAAAGAACTGAAAAAAGTAAGAAATTGTCCTGTCGAAGAATTAATAGAAATAATGAGACAACATGCGGATTTTATAAGAAAGGAAAGGGAGCCGTTGCAGCATGAAATTATGGATAATAAAAAGTTGACAGAATTTGAGAATCGAGTTAAGAAAATGAATATATCTAATTAAGTTACGGATCGAATCTCAGCCCAGATATTCTATTCTTTTAATAAACAAAAATTTATTTATTTTTTACTTGCTTCTATTGTATATTCTTTTCTAAATCGAGGATCGACCATCGAAATATAAAAAGGAGGATCACAATATCGTCTTTTTTCCTCATAAAAGCGTTTATATCCGCCGTCTAAAATATAAATTTCAGGAAATTTCAATGCGGGGTATATATTTGATGCCCGATCTTTATTTCGAAGATACGTTGCCATGCGTGGTCCTCGCACTGAAGAATATTCACAATGGAAGATAAGTACAGCTCTTTGATGTGTTTGCATGAACCTTTCAATGGATTCTGTGCTGTTTAGACACAAGGCACCTTTAATATGGCCACCTTGAAATTCATAAAAATAACGGCAATCCAAAATATAAAATTCTATGTCATACTTCCTATCTATAAGGTCACACAGGGTAGATGGTGTGATACGTTGTAATGAATCGCCCTCGCAAACTCCTATTGTAGGAATACGACTCACTTCACCATTATCAACACTACACCAGAAATCGATAAGATGATCCCTTGGATTCCCCGACAAAACTGGAGCTGAGAAAGCCCGTGATAGTCCTGAACCACCCATTCTCTTCCTTTTATAAAAGAGAACACTACCCGTAAAAGCCCTTTTCTTTGATACTATACTCCAGTGTTTTACAGAATTTTTTTTTACTATAAAAGGATTTTCCGTATTAACTTGATTGCTGATATCATTTGAAGACATGTCTTCCTCTTCCAAAGAATATTTCGTATTTCGCTCTGTTTCTATAAATCTAAATTAGATATGACTTACTTTTCAAAATCATTTGGTTCACTACTAAATAATGTCAGTGTTCCTGATGATATATCGGATGAACCTATTTCTGTTTCCATTAATAAAGGGAATCATTTTTATGATAAGTGACAATAAAATAAATGATTAATAAAATGATTGAATGATAATAATTAATAGAATGATATAATAAGCCATAATTATAGTCATCTATTTATATTAGTAGAATCGGTTAATTAATATAAAACAGTTTTCTATTCTTCAATTAAAAAATAAAATTTATAAAATAAATGAAACCAATATAATTAATAAAAGATAAATCTATCTTAAAGTTGAAAACAAAATATATCTAGCATACCCTTTACAAATCAGGGAGACACTTATAAAATAAAAAAGTATTTTAAATATTATTATATAAAAATTTTGTACATTAATTTATTTATCTGAAGGAACAAAGACTTATTATTATCAGTAAGTTAAAAAATATTAGATTGATGAACTCTAATTGTAATTGCTATAATCATATAATACGTTTAGGAACGAACAATATATTAATTAAATGGTAAAATTTTTATCAGCAATTTTTTACTTGCCTGAGTATACAACTATCCTCATTTGCATTTCTGAACTGCTACTTCTATTCCATCTGTATCTTTCGTTTCGTTTGAACGAATAATATTTATTGTAATTTTAAATAGAAAAATATAATATTTATATCTCTGGCATGCAAATTTAAATGCTTTATGGAGACATGTGTTGTAATAAAAAAGTAAAATAGTTTGCATATCATTTAAAAAAAAGATATTTGAATATGATTTAATACATTATGAAGGATATCGATTTGTAAGATCATACAAATGTGTAATTTTTTATATTAATGGAAAACAAGTTTAATGAAATCGAAATTACAATTGGCAACTACCTAATAAATTTATTTATAACAGAAAATTGTATGAATTGGGATAGCAAGTAATAACACCCTCCCATGGGCTGGGTTGAAAAGATAGAATATATCAGCTAGGGTATTATATGAAGCTACTGTCATTACATATATTATGACCAATTGTTATCGAAGTATTTAAAATAAATCAAGTCACTTATCAAAATTAAAAAATATATTTAATATAAAATATTGAATATCATTCAGACAGCATTTTATTCTTCTTTGTGATATCAATTATGGCCAAATATAACAAAAGGTGTGAATATTAAACAAGAATATGAATAAGAAGTGGTCAATGTTGAGACTCTTATAAAAAAAATCTACAAAATAATATATAATCTGGCTTTAAATAATAGTAATTAAAGAAAAGGCAGATAATAACTAATTAAAAGTATTTCTTTATTTAAACTAAATATTTCACGATTTATGATTTCTTGGCTATACTCTGAGGCTCTTTTTATATATGAAATAAAATATTTGACCCGGTGCAGCAACTGTCTCGATTGAGACTTTCTTTTCTCTTTAGGTACTCATACCGTCTTTCGGAGCAGGATCAACCTTGCAAGTAAGGCAGGGTACCTATGGTCTGGTAGTTTTAGCATCAAACCAAGACACTTTTATCATCCTAGTGTTAATGACCATATAAAGTCGCGCAGCTAATTTACCGGAGTCTCCCTACTGCAGACATTCCAATATAAGCGGAACCTCTGCGCTTGCTATAGTTTGATCTAGGCGTAGGCTACGAATTATCATGTTTTTTCGTTTCTCCAGATGCACTTCCTTTGTTTCAGATAAAACTCAGAATATTTCCATGCCAAATTTGATAATGCGTGCATTAACCAAATGCCATATATGTGTGAAACTTGATGACTTCTAAACAACCTCTAAAACTCCCACCTCTGAAGAGGAATGATGAAAATTGGTAAGTTAGTTATCTATAATATGAATAGACAGTTATGGACTTGAATTCCATGTTTGTACTTGTCCAGCAACATCTGACACCCCAAACTACTAGTACATTCAAGTCCTAGTTTAACGTCATTTCTGATGGGATAATAACTAATAAGATTGTATATTACTGAAAGGCATACAACGTTAATTATTATATAACAAGATAAAAAAAGAAATTACATCAAAGATTGCATATAGCTTGATCAAACAAGATAGTCAGCCAAAATTTTTTTTATTTAGATGAAACATAAAAACAATACTCTCATGCGAAGCAATTTATTGCTGCATTCAAGATAGAAAGTCTACTGGAATGAAAATGCGTTATTAAGCTAGCATCGCAATCAAGTAGCAAAATCAGTGAATAACTTCCATAAATGCGAAGAAATGGCTGGTTAAGATTATACTCGTAGATAAAACGAGGCTACTATATGTTTTCATCTTTTATTGCTGAATAAATACGAATTTGAGGAATCGAAAAAATGCGATTTCGTTCTGTTCAAGAAATCGTTGGGAACGAATGAGCCGAATGCTATGTTTGCACTATAATAAGAACTAATGTTTTATTCAGGCATAACTGACTAGATATATTTATTTACTTACTATATAATATTGAATAAACTCATTTTTGAAGTTGACATAACAAGATAAGACAATATCCAGCTAGTATACACTGAGAAAAAAGAAAGTATGATCTTTTAGTTAATATGCTTAGATTATTTTATAATGCCAAAATTAAAAATATGCTTTATAGTAACACGGGACATTAAGGAAGTATCATAGACGTATTTGCTTAACATCAACTATCAAGGCATATATTTAATCAATCTTATTAAATTATAAACCATCTCACCAGAGTTTAAGCGAAGCATTGAGGATGGCATGGAAATAAACAGCAGTATTGTGAAGCAAAAGAGAGGGTTGGAAATGGTAGGATATTACTACGCATAGAAGAAAATGATACGAAGCATTAATACACAATTTAAATGATGCATGAGAGATAATAATATTATGATTAACATTATTTATAATAGAATATTTAATCTTTTTTATTTTACTTATTAGTATTTCTTAACTTAACTTCTTAATAATAAAATGTTTATCAAATATATTTTTTACTTAAAAATTGTTTTATTTTTTCCCATGCTTTTCAAATCCTCAATCGAATCTCTTGAAGAGACACCACAGAAGGTTCAAAAGACACTTAGCACACTTACCGAACTAGCATCCACTAACTCCCACCACTATGCTACTATCCATTCCGAATCACAGAGTTCCACTCCATCGCTTGCAGCACTTAACAGTGCGCTTCTTCGCCTCTACGAAAACGAAAAAAAGGCTGAGGCTGTAGTATCTAATACCTTGGCATATGTCCAGCAGCAGCTGAGGCAGATTGATGATGAGCGTGAGAAGTTTCAGGAGATGGCAGCGAGTGCCGCATTGGCAACTAAAGCAGCAAGGATAAGTCACCTTCTTGGACTATCACATATTCGTGAGTCAGATGAAGGTGATGCGGTGTATTGTTATTGTAGGAAACCATCTAAGGGAAATATGATAGCGTGTGATGATCCAGCATGTGATATTGAATGGTTTCATTATGGATGTGTAGGTCTTACAAGCATGCCTAGTGGAAAGTGGTATTGTAAAAATTGTAAAGAAAAGAATAAATAAAACACAATAAAAAATGAAAGGAAATTGGATATGATAAGTGAAATAAAGTTAAGCACAATAAGATTATTGACAATAAAGATATTTAGAATATATTAATATAAAACATAAGATGATTTATTTAATATAAAATCAAATTAAAGTTTAATTACTATCCTTCTTTATTACTTATCCCTTTTAATTTATTATATAATGTTCTTATATCACCAAATTCAGCTTTAGTAGGCCAGGCTTCTGCAACAAACTTCCATAACTGATCCTTTTCATATCCCTCAATTTCATTAAGATGGTCTCCGATCTGAATCAAAGACTTCTTGATAACATTGGGATCTTTTAACATACACTTTTCTAAATCGGAAAAGCAGTTTCTAACTGGCGCAAATATTTTCTTCAAGGGTTTAAATCCAATAAGTGTTCCTTGTTTACCTTTGGAAATAGGAATCTTTTTAAAAATAGGTGGGTCTATGCTTATCTTCTTCTTTTCTTCGTCCTTCTTCTCATTTTCATGTGTTTTTTTTGTATTATATTCACGAATACTTTTTACTAAATATTCTAATCTTCTTTTTAAATGTGGTCCCTGTGGTATAGTATCACCGCAAATAAACCCAAGTCCTAGTTCGGCATCACCCTTTATATCAGACCATGCACCAACCCCATACTTTATTACACCCTCCATAAGCTTTATATCTTTATCTACACCCCAATTATTCCACTTAGTCTCCTTAAAGGGTATGTTATCACCCCCTTTTAAATACCCAATTAGAGTATCCATGATATCAACCACTCTTAGAATACCCTTTGATTCGACATATCTCCCGCCGACAGCTATACCCTCGCATTGTCTTAGTTGATCTACTATCACATTCGCATCCTCCTGTTTTATATCCTCTTTAATAAATACATCTGGATTATTTCCATATTTGCTAAGTAATCTAATAATACTTCTCTCTTTCTTTAACCTTTCATTTGTTTCATGCTTCTCCACACGATCTATAAAATCATCTTCAACTATAACCCCCTCTTCAGCCATAACCTCTTCTTCAGGTATAATATCTTTCCAACTTAACGAACTGAAATTAGTAACCTTGTACATATCTTCTACACCAGAACCATCGATTTCACTTCTCTTTAATATTTCATCTAAATTTATTTCATCCAAGTTTATCTTATCATCCTTTTCTTTATTATCCTCCATAAACAACCTTGCAGCCCCAAATTTAATAATTGAATCCAATTCTTCCTTTTTGAGATCTTTTGTCTCATCCATCTTCTGAATGACCAAATGCTCTAAAACCATTTTTTTCTTTGCACGTTCCAGAATTTCTTCTTCCACAGTATCTCTGCTAACAAGGCGATATATATTTACAAGGTTTTTTTGGCCTATGCGATGCGCCCGCCCAATAGCTTGGAGATCGTTTTGGGGGTTCCAATCAGAGTCATATATTATAACAGTGTCTGCCGTAGTTAGATTTATTCCTAATCCTCCAGCCTTTGTACTGAGAAGAAAGACAAAGGTTTCACCCATATTAAATCGCTCGATAGATCTTTTACGTTCCTCGTTGGGAACATTACCATCTAACCTTTCATATGAATATCCTTTCTCGTTAAGAAAATCCTCTAAAATATTAAGCATCATAACCATTTGAGAAAAAATAAGAATTTTTCTATTTTCACTTTTTAGACGTTCTAAAAGCTTATCAAGAAGAAGCATTTTCCCGCTGCCATTTATAAGCAACTCTTGATAATTTTTATCAGAAATAAGAAGAGAATGTGAAGAACATTTTTTAAGTTCGCTGACTAAATTAATTAAAGGTTTAGTATTAGAGCCTGAATTACGTGTTAATTCTGCATAATTTCGTGTTAAAATAGCTTTGTAAACAGATTTTTGACGAGGTGTAAGATCAATACGAAGTATACGTTCGCATTTTGCAGGAAGTGTCTCGACATCCTTCTTTAATCTACGAATAATGTAAGGCTTTAATTTTTCATGTAGACGCTGAAGCTGGGTCTCCTCTTTCAGCTCTCCAAACTCTGCTTCAAAATTTTCTAGACTTCCAAAACCAGCTTTAAGAAATGAAAGAATACACCAAAGTTCTTTAAGAGAATTCTGAAGGGGTGTCCCAGTAATAAGTAAAATATGTCTGCTACGGAAACTTTGAAGGGTGCGGTATATCAATGCAGAATCATTTTTTAATCTATGAGCTTCATCAATAATCATAGTTGCCCAGTTAATATTTTCTAAAATTGAAGCATCTTTCACAGCTATTTCATACGTGGTTACTAAACAGTTAAATTTTAGTTTGTTTCCAATATAAAATTCATATTCTCTGATGATTCTCCTTGCTTGTGCATTACCATAATACTGAATAGTGTTAAGTTTTGGTGCCCATTTTTTAAATTCATGCAACCAGGATGGAAGAGTTGATAGCGGAATTATCACGAGAAATGGGCCATAGACACCCCCTGCGTTAAATAAGTAGTTAAGAAGCGATATTGCCTGTATTGTCTTTCCCAGCCCCATTTCATCAGCCAAAATGACATTGTTATTCTTATAGAAAGAATAAGCCATGAAAGCTAATCCTTCTATTTGGTAATCTCTTAAAGGATGCTTTATAAAAGATGGTTGTGATGTTATTTTCTTATAAGAGACAAGTCTTGCTCTTCCTTTATGAGGAATAAAAAGACCGGCTTCTCTGGATTTATATTCATTAATTAGTTCTATAAAATTTCCATTAAGGGTTTCATATGTGCATTCTGAATAAGGAAGTCCATTCCATTTAATAAGATGTTCAGCATTTCTAATATGAATAATTCTATCAATTGTGCAAGCTTCTTTGCTAGCTTTAATTATGCTACTGGTATCGAGACATCCATTCATCTTTTTTAAATAATAATTTTGCATTTTCTTAAAACCTGAAATATTTTCAGAATAATCAATCCATTCATTATGCCAATGACTTTGACCAACCCATTTAACCAAAAATCTAGCCTGAGTTAATTCCGATCCTTCCATGTCTACAACAAAATCTATTATTTTCTCTTTCACAGGTAAAAATAAATAAAATGTATCATCAGCAACCTTTGTTTCCTCTTCTGTTTCACTTACCGATGTAGAATCTCTTCTTCTCCGTTTCTTTCTTTGTATGATAATATTTTCAGACGATTCATTACTACTTTGATACGACTCATCATTGCTACTTTGATATGATTCACTACTACTTTGATATGATTCATTGCTATTCTGGTATGATTCATCATCATTTACATTACTACTCATATACCCATCATTATCATATGATTCATTACTATCTAATGAATCTTCTACTCTTTTCCTTCTTTTGTTAGTTTTTTGATTTCTGTATTGCATAAATTTATAATTTATTATCAATGGGGTATTTAAATATAATAATCTGACCAATACAATAACAAATCAATATAGATATAAGAATTCTAAACTTGCATTGTATCTAATAATATTATTAATTACTTATTTTTATGAATATTTTAAAAGTGTAATATTAGTTATTTATCTAATGATTATATTATGAAATAAATATTATTCATATAGTTATTGTTTCATCATGTATTTATGCATCATACTATTTTTATATAAGAATTTTAATGCATTATTATTAATGAAACAAATTTTAATTAAACAAATTAATTTAGGTAATTTTTTTATGGAAGGTTAATTATATCGAAATATATTTTATTTTATGAAATCTTCTTTAATTAATGAAATAATTTATCCTCCGGAAATATCACTGTTATGTATTTTATCCATATCATCCTTTCATTGTCAATTCGATCTAATATTATGACAAAACCCAAAATGTATTTTCTTCATCATCGTATATCGGTATGTGGTAGCTATATGATTTCCTTAATTACAACATTCAAAATAATCTGTAATGGCTTTATCGCCTACTTATCTTAGCAAAGCCATTTATTCCAATATTTCCTCTTGTTATATCATAGCATGCCACCCCTCACCTAAAAAACTCGATATACTATAGCATAGATGGCTTATTTAAAAATATTTGTCTAATACTCTCATTCAATAAAATAAACCAATCACCTATAAAAACCAATATACCTTTTCGATTCCTTCTATACGTCTCTATAATGTTTCTAAATCACAAATCCGCTGCCGACTATACTTCTAGTTTAACGTCATTTCGGACAATCTCAATTTAATTATAATTTGTTTGATTTACCAAAAAAAAGTTTTTTCTTTGACTCTCTCATTTAATATTATTTTTAAAATGAGGGGTAATTTTATATCTGTCTTTATAATCTTAATTTATAGCCTATTCCATAATGCCTTAACAAACAAACTAATTATTTTAGCTCACAAAAAGCATGCATGAAATAATATACAGTGTAATTACTATAATTGATTTTATATAAAGAAAGATTAAAATTAGTAGTATAAGATTGCACTTTATTAAGTTATAAATGAAAAATACTTTGTCGTAAGTTAATTTAACAATATAATTCAATAGCATTATTAATAATATAATCCATTATATTTAATAAATATACTTGTTCAGGTGCATTGCAGTTGACTTTTCTTTCTTACTTACTTCTCTAATATTAACATATTCTTGATTTGTTAGCATTTATTAACTATTAACAAAATGTTACAAATTATTATGCATTATCCTAATTGCATAATTGTATGACAAAACTTAAAAGTGTAGAGTTATAACAAAATTAATTTTATATAGCATAAACTTATATTTACGCAGTGCTGTTAGTCAAAATTATTTTTAAATTATAGAAAATTTATTTTCCTAAATAATTATATTAATAATTATATATTACAGAAAAGTATATTTTTCATAAAATATGTACTAATTATTAATCAGTACACACTGATTCATAAACTAAAAAACGTATATCATCTTTAAAAAACAAAATTGACATCTTTTATTAAAAAGAAGAAAAATTATGCTTATTATTTAAGAATTAAACGAAAGTATATTTTCTTGTTATAGGATTGTAATCTTACATCCTCCGTATGACATAATATATCTTCATTTTGCAAAAAAAAGCCGAATTCCTCATTAAATATAAAGATACTAGGCGTGTCAAATCACATCCTATTTAGTTAAACATAATGATATACTTAAATATGTTCATCTTTTTATTTTCTAATTTGTATAAATCGAAACAAACAAAAATTTTTACTTTCACTTGTGATTGAAAATTTATATGCTCAAATCGTCATATAAAATCATATTGATATCGATTTTAAAACATGTAATATAAAAATAATATAACAATGATATATAACATATAAACATATTTTTATGGATAATTTATATGCACATAAATTATGAAAATATCAGATTCTTGTTCATACAACAATAGTGAAAATATGCAAATTTTAATAATAACTTAGGATGTTGTATAAAATTATACTCGAAATTATCAATCATAATTATGAATAAGCATCAGAGTTCATGATTATATATAAATTGTAAATATAAAGAGTACTTTGAAGTGTATAATGACTTATCATAATATATAATAGATTCCAATATAGAATTTGATAAATTACTTGATAAAATAACAGTTAATTAAAAACAGTTGGCTAGAAATCCGATCACCAAAGAATGAATGGATCAATTAGAATAAAGGTTAGTCATTTAAATCAAATTAAATTACCATCATTTCATTTATACAATGCATTAAATATTTTATTTTATTTTTATAAAATAGCTAGCAAAAATAGGAAGGAACTTATTGGCAGTGAAATATATAATTAATTACGCCTTTCTAGCTTTGCGAATAAACATAAAAATGTATCATTTAAAATAACAGCAATCCTAATGTTAGCATATCAAATCAAAAACATCTCTTTGTTGTACGATAGCTTAGCTTAACTGCTTTATCGAAGAAATTTTCATAAACAAATTGTATGGCTTATACACCTGTAACAGAAAACAAACAAAATAGTAGAATAAAAAATAAAATAAAGCCGCTTTAATAGATTGGTTAGTCTTATGGAATCTTATATTTGATGGAGTCTGACGACAACAAACTAAGTGCGGGGGTAGTTATATTCATGATAAGAATGTTTATTGGCAAAAAAAAATTTAAAGCCAACATAATGGAAAGCGAAAAATCAATTGATCAATTAAGTGCTGATAAAAATTTGGACACAAATATATTTTAAATATAACAAGGCTATGAATTTATATGATATGTTTTTAAATGAATAAGATTAAAGTGTTTAAAAATAATAAACAGGTAGGTAATTGTTGAGAATAGAAAAGCTAAAATATGTGTATTTTAATAAGAATTTGTATTATGGTGATTATAATGGTTATACACGACAAAAAGCTAAATAAGAAGAATTAAATAAGGATTGATAAGGAGCTAAGATAATTTGAAACGAAAAAAAAATTGTAATCAGCTTATTTATTGCATAAAGCTAATTTTAAAATTATATTTTATGTTATGATGCGTAATGGATAATAGTTAAAGGCACAAAGCATATCTTTAAGAAAAAATAAATTGGCAAATTCGATCGTACTCAGACTCAAAACATATATAATTAGAGTTTATACTATAGAGAGTAGCAAGTATTAAAATCGAAAAGACAGAACAAAGTTTCAGTGAATAGTTTCATATTTAATGAAAAAATTATTAATCAGATTTTACCAATTATAACCATCTTTCCTTAATTTGTTATGACGAATAGAATTATGTAAATGAATTAGTTAATTTATTTTGTTAATATTTTCTTTTTTGCTATGAACTTTGCTAATATTTGTGATTATATTCTATTTATTTTTAATTCTATATTATATCTTTTTAAAGTCTGAAACGACGTTAAATTAGGACTAGAACTTACGAATATTTGTTATGTCAGAAATTGTTGGAAAAGTACAAACTCGGAATACAAGTCCAAAACTGTATATCCATGTGTGCTTGTTAATAGCCAATTTACCAATTTTCTTCATTTCTCTTGAGAGATGGGAGTATTAGGGGTCAGTTAAAAAGCCATTATGTTTCACACATTTATTAGTTAATGCATCCATTGCCAAATTGAAAACTCAAGAATATATTTTGAGTTTAATCAGAGGAAAAGAGTGCATATGGAGAAACAAAAGAATATGAAAACGTAAAAACAGACTCAGATTAAATAAAGGCTATACTCTATATGGATGATTACAGTCGACACTAGGATGATGAAATTGTTTTGCCTTGATGCCAAAACTATTGCACTACAGGTACCCTGCTTGCTTGGAAAGGCGATGCGTCTACGATAGAGGGTATTATGAGTATCTAAAGAGAAAAGATCATCTCAATTAAAACAGTTGCTGCACTGTATCAAAAACAAATTATTTCATATATAAAAAGAGTCTCTAAAGTATAACCAAATATTTTTAAATCGTGAAAGATCTTGTTTAAATAAGCAAGATATCGTTTGTTAGCTTTTATTTAGGCCAAAAATATACATTATGATATCTTTTTATTATATATAAATACATCGTCTTATTATAAACACCATATTTTTATAACAATTTGTTGTATCATTTTTTGGCATGTGTTAATCTATTTTTTATTAAAGATAAATTTATAATCGCGACATTAGATTTTATTAGATTTAATAATAAACGAAATTTTCGTTTTTTATAGCCGTATAATCATATATTTTATCTTATATGTGACATAATTATTTGTTACGTTGTCAATGGTTGTTATTAAAATAATTATAATCTAATCATCTATTTTCTATATAGATTCATCCCCAAATGAAAAAAGTGATCTTTGACTTCGGCCAGTGCGAAGCAAAGCGCTGTTCGGCTCAGAAAATGCTACGACAAGGCGTGGTGATTTCTACAAAACACGCGCGTTCATTTCCTGGGGTAGTGCTATCATTCCTAGGGGAACAGGCACTAAGCCCTGCAGATAAGGAGATTATGGAGCAATTTGGAATCGGTCTTATCGATTGCAGCTGGGCTAGAACAGAAGAAATACCGCGTCATAAGCTTCCTAAGCGCCATAACCGCCTATTGCCCTTTCTCGTTGCTGCCAACCCGATTAATTATGGAGTACCCTTTAAATTAAACTGTGTAGAAGCTCTTGCAGCAGGATTATATATTTGTGGATACAAGGAAGAAGCATACGAAGTATTTGAGGGATTTTCATACAATGAAGAATTTTTTAAGTTGAATGGTGAGCTATTAGAAGAATATAGCAAATGCAAGAATAGTTTAGAGGTCATCAAAGTTCAAAACGATTATATTGAATCAAATAAAAGAAAATAAAATAAAAAATATTAGAATAACTCTTTAAGATAGAACATCAGAATAAATTTATTTACTAATTAAATAAACATATCAAACATCGTGTTCATCAGGTTTCTTGATATGCTATTTAATTAATTGCTTACTTTTGAAATACTTTAATTATTTACCCATTCATTCGATATTTCGCGTTTAATCTACAAAATTTCAGAAGTATTTATTTTTAATGAGAATAATCATTCGGTTCTGTAAATAAATTATACTTCTATTCTATTCAATATTATATTTTTATTAGTAATTACCTGTTCAACTAGTTACTCACTTTTCTCTGTTTTAGAAGTAAAGAATTATTTGGCATAACATAAAAATTCTAAACATTAAGTCTATCCAAAATATTCCATTAATATAATGAATGTATTTGTTTTTGAATTATTACTTTCTTATAAAATATATTCAGTCATTTTATAAATTTTACTTTCTTTATATTACCCATCATTTCAAATGGAAAGCCATGTTTGTATGATAGTAAATAATATGTATTTATTACATCTTTAATATTATATTCTAAATAATTCCTTGAAGTTTAATTATATCTTTTCTATACTTATTTTATAATTTAAATCTTTAAATAATATTTTTTATTTACTTAAAGCCAATAAAATGGAAAATTTTTCGACTTATCATATTTCCAGTCTATCCTTTGTTTATACGCATATCAAGTATTTTCAAACATCCCCAACAGCTAATCAAATTCTGTTTCTTATTTTTTTACAAAAAGATCAAAAAAGAAATCCCCAAATGCTGATCGAGGAAATTGAAAAAAGTGAGGAATTTATAAAAGAAATTTCGGAAAATCCTGATTCTACACAAGCAATGCTTTATAACACGCCTTCATTTTTTAATAACACACAACTTCTTTCACTTTTATCCAGTCCCGAGACTTATATCAGTCTTAAGGCTTTGGCTATTCTTACTATTCGTTATGCAGATTCCGAGCCAGATCCCGTCTACTGGATGCACTTTCGTAATCGAATAAAACGAGAAACGGGGTATAAGGAAATCGATCAGCTATTTTGGTTTCTTGGCAGGGTACTCACAAATGGACGTAACAGCCTCCGACTTGTAAAACCAGATTCCGGTGCTACACTGCTTACTCCCGATGGATTTTTCGACCGTGATCTTCTCAAGGAGCAATTTTGCAAGGATGAAACACTGATGACAGATGTGTTTGATTTCCTTAATGTGGGTATCCTTCAATACAACATCCTTAAAATTATTTGGATTCTTTCATTTAATGCACGATGCATAAAATTAATGGAAAATTTTCAATTGATGGAAAAAATTTGTGAAGTAATTGGGGAGACACATAAAGAAAAAATACTAAGGATAAGTGTGTCTATATTGCGGCATGGTATCGAGGCTGGTTCTCGGTTAACACTCACTAGCTCGTATCGACTTGTTAATACGCTGGGTGAAATTTTGCATAGGAGTCCTGGAGATGAAGATTTTGTAGCTGATATGCAATTTTGTCGTGCCCAACTTTCAGAGGCCCTTAAGAGATCTTCCTCTGTAGATTACTATCTCTCTGAGCTTTTTACCGGACAGTTGGAATCTGCGTCGTATCACTTTAACGACAAATTTTGGGAAGGAAACCAAGGAATTCTTCTTGAAAATAAAAAAGAAATCATAAAAGCACTAAAGCGATATCTTCGCTCTCAGAATGTAACATGGCTGTGTGTATCAGCCAATGACATTTATAGGCTTATTAAGACCTCACCCAAAATAATGGATGAGATAAAAAGATATGGTGTTAAGGATGATCTTTTCAATCTTACAGAGAGTCCTAATGATGATGTAAGATTCCATGCTGTACAAGCATTATCTGCTTGTATATTTTCCGAATGGATTTAATAAATATAGAAGTATAATAAATTGCGATGAAGTAAATCCTTGCGCATTTATTCGAATAAAAATTCTTTGAATAAATAAATAAAAATATATTTAATGCATTTAATTAATCTAAAAAGAGTATGCATAATTTTTATTTTTGAATACTCTTTCATAGTCAATAGCTTATAAGCATGGATAATATAATTAATTGTAGAGTGATCTTATTTTTATTAATAATTAGATTATATAAATAATTTAAACACATTTTTAAATATTTAGTTTCTTTGAACTTCATTCTTAACAAACATGTTTATATTAAAGCTCAAAAGTTAGATTTATCCGTAGGTATGAAATATTAAAATTTTGATATAATAAATTCCAATGACGAAAATGAAGAATACATTTCAATATTATAATTTTATAAACAAATATGATAATATTTTGATTTTTATCTTCATTTCATTATGTTCATCATTTTTAAAAATAAATCATATAAAGAAAGTTTTACTAACACCAATCTTATACTTTAAAGCATAGATTATGTTTTATTGCAAGTATTAACATATTTTTTTAATTTATTTACACTTTTTATTATAATTATTCTATTGTGAATGTATCATTAATTAACAAAACCATATATTCCTGCATATTGTTATAAATGATGTATATTTACAATATTATACTTCTATCAAGCCTTAAGTATTTTTTATTATCTTTAATAGTATTATTTATATATTTGATTTATACAGTATTTGAAAATGTTTATTTTTCTTATGGCTAATAAATATTAACTTGCAGATTAGATAATATAAGGCTCTTTTTATTTAAATATATACAGTATTGATTATTTTAGCAAACTAAATATATATTTCTGTAAAATAATATCTTTAACAATCTAACTTTGTGCTTCACACGAACATAACTTACACAAGCTTTAATTCAAGTATATAATAATACGAAAATTTATTAAATACTTTTTAAATGGTATTAGCAGTGCATTTGTTAATCTGATGTTAAGTCATAATTATTATAGTAATATAATAGTCAAAGGATATAGAAATAATCATAATGTTTTTAAATAAGATGTAGTTATGAAACAAGATTAATTTTTTTTACACATAATTAATTTATTCCATTAAATTCTAATGCTGAAAATTTTATGTTCTTTTCCAGTTATTAGTAACTCATCTGATAATATTTATTGCGAATTTAAGTTTGTTTAGATGTCATCTTTATAGCATATTATTTATAATTTTCATTTTAATGTTATATTATTTTAATATTTTTTATTTTCAAAATAGTATTTACTACTTTAATTGCATTTTTTGTAAAATTAAACTTACAAAAATATAGAACGGATTAGCTATAATAAAAGCATATTATCTCTTATAAAACAAAAAGTCTGGGAATATTAAATTATATCCTAAAGATTGAAATATTTGATTATAACTGGTCTTAGTAATATGAATTTTTGTTAAAGCCTTATGCTTAATGTTATTTATATATTTGTTTTTATAGAGGGGACCCAAGCTAGAGACTTGGTTAGCAAGATTAAAATAAACAGTTTATTGGTTTGATAATTTGTGGGTGCGGTAACACATCATACTCAGCGAAATTTATAGGTTATCAATAAAAAATATATTATATTATTGCATATCATAGCTGACAATAGGAATATTTATATTGGAGAAACAGAAATGGATTCAAGTATTGTCGAATATAATAAATAACGATGGTATATTTTTATTCATTAGGTAAATATTGCTAATCGTAGTAATAAGACTATATAGATAATAAATTTGCATAAGAAAAAAAATGTATGATTACGCCAAAGGTAAGGTCAGACAATATAATAAATTAAGGTTATTTTGAATAAGAAAAGGAAATTTAATAAATCAAATTAAAAAGAAAAATGTAATTAAACTCACTAAATTTTATATCATACGTTAATTATTTAATTGGTTTTTTATTAAGTGAAAATTTAAGTTTCATCGCATATTTTTTGTACTTATATTGCATGTTGAGTTTTTCAATAATGATTAGTTTTCTTCGTTTCTTTTGTGTTTTAAGCATATTAATCGATGCTTTAATAACAACGATTGATTGTAAAGGTACCTATAACATAAAGATGATATTTAGTTTTTTATATAGCTTCTATCGTATTATATTATTATTTAAATCAAGGCGTATTAGATGTAAAATATCTTTATTATATTCTTATATAATGGATCTAATTTATCAACCAAAAAATCAGAATTTTCATATTTTGATGCGATTTGTTTAAAATTGTCGTGGTATATTATATCGAACTCTATGAATTTTTTATTGTTTTTTTATAAAAATTAATTTAGTTAGGCCTACACGAAATATTAAATAATTATGTATAATAATTAAACGTCTGATGATTAATTCATATATTAAATATTAATATTAGATTATGCGCATAAATAATAAAAGTATAAAAGAGAATAAATTTTATAATGCATGAAAAACAAACAATGCAAAATATTAAGCATAGGAAATATCAGGTGCACAAATTGTTCTTACAAAATAAAAAACTTGTTATTGAAACAAGAAGGTGTTTTAGATATAGCAATCAATATTTTTCTTAAGCAGATTAAAATAGAATATTTAACTGATATAATAAGCGGGTACGAACTTATAGAAATACTCCGAGAAGGTGGTTATGAAATTAATGCTGAAGCCAAATCTACCGGGTTATTTTTCATCATTCTTAGTTTATATTTAAGCCAAATGATATCTCATTATTTTTTTAAGAGATCAATTTATTTGGAATTTATTTATGCAGCATTTTTACAAATAATATTTGGCATAAACACCATGAAAAATACATCAATGAATACCGAGTACTATATAATGATAGGATCATATACATCCTTTGTTTCTGGTATTATAGGAATGTTGTTTTTTATTGAATTAGAAGCATATACTTTTTTTCGAAACTCTTCAATGCTTATCTTATTTATATTGCTTGGTAAACTTATAGAGGAATGTGTAAGAACCGCTAATAATAAATTTATACAACAACAAAACAACAAGCCAATAAAATATAAAATAATCAACCGAAGTATGAATGAACTTAGCGAGGAATTTATCGAAAATATAAAAATTGGGGATATAATACAAATTAATCCATATTCTTATATTCCCGTAGATGGCTCAGTCATAAATGGAGAATCGTATGTCGATGAATCTGATTTAACAGGTGAAGCAAAGCCTAAATTAAAAACAAAACGTTCTCGAGTATATGCAGGAACAATAAACATGAAAGATGTATTGCTTGTTGCAGCTGATAAAGTCGGAAAGGAAACATTTGTCAGTGAAATTTTAAAATTACTGGAATATAGTCAGTTTGAACCTGTATCAAAGGGATTTTCTTTTTATTTTAGTAGAATAATTTTATTACTATCTATTACTACGTTTATAATACATTATATTTTGGGTTCATATGGAATTAAACCACCTCTTTTATATCTTTCATACTCATCTCCATTTCTTGTAGCTGTTAGAATTGGTATTTCAGTATTGGTGATTTCATGCCCATGTGCTTATAGTATATCTCGCCCGATGGCATTCCTAATGGCTTCTAATAATTTATTTAAAGAAGGAATTATCCTTAAAGATGTAAATTGTTTCAAGTTTACAAGAAATGTAAATGTAATATTTTTCGATAAAACTGGAACATTGACAACAGGAAACATGAAAATAGTTAATGTAATTACTCCAAGTTATAACAAAATATTTGAAAACATAATATATCTTTTATTATCATCCCTGGAATATGATTCTATGCATCCTATTGGTATTTCTCTTTATAAACATTTCAAACAAGATTTAATTGTTGCCTTTGACGAAAAAGGAACAATAGATGGCGTAGGAATATATGGTTATATTAAACGAATCTATAAATATGATATAAAAATAGTTAATGATAAAAAGGGATATGCTATAAAAGAAGATAAGCATTTATTTAATTGCTTACAAAAAGATTTTAAAAATGAAATTCGTGAAACAATCAAAACGGCTAAATATAAATGTTCGAATCCGTCAAATGCTATTATTTTATATGTTATTATAAATAACATAGTTGTTACTGAGATACATCTATTAGATGAAATACGAACAGGTGCATTTGAATTAGTAAAAGAATTACAAGAAATGGATATTCAAAGCATAATACTTAGTGGTGACATAGAATCCAATGTTAAACGAGTAGCAGATTCTTTGGGTATAATAAAAGTATATTTTGGGAAAACCGCTAAAGATAAAAGAGATATAATCGAGAAGTATCAAGAGCTATTTGGTCCTGTAATCATGGTAGGAGATGGTACTAATGATACCCCCGCATTAAGTGTTGCTAAGATCGGTATAAGTTTCAATACAATATATAATGTTAGTAATGTGTCATTTATCACTGATAATATAAAAAAAATAATTTATTTTATTAGACTTGGAAAAAGAGTTGATAGAAAAATACAAATTAATTATTTCCTTTCTATCATTTATAATATTATAGCCATACCCGGATCTATTGGATTATTAATACCTTTTAATATTTATTTCACACCTAACATAGGATGCTTTTGTATGTTAGCATCGTCTCTATCAGTGATAATATCATCGCTTTTATTATGAAATGACTAACTTTATATAAATACATCTTATAAGATATTCCAATGCATGCTTACATCTTTTAAATTTTATTATACCCCAATGAGTGAAATTGTTGAAATATTCCGAGAGTTTTTATCAGAATTTAAACTTGTTGATTACTCAGAGATGCTATATAAGTTGGCATACAGTAACAAAAAAAGAATAATATTTAGTATTGATCATATTCGTTCTTTTAAAAGATCAATGAGCCAAGCAATTTTGGATGATCCATCTAATATTATTCCACAATTAGAAGAAGAATTATATAAAATAACAAATATGAGAATACGATTTGGATTAAAAGGAGCATTTGGTGAATATACAGTAAATCCTCGTAGTATTAATACCATGCACCTTGGACACATGGTTGCTCTTGAAGGAATAATTACGAGTTGTTCCTTGGTTCGTCCAAAGGTTTCTAAAAGTGTGCATTATTCTGAGAAAAAAAATGTGTTTTTTCAAAAAGATTATCGTGATTCTACAATGATAACTAAGCTTCCTCCTACAAACACATCTTATCCTACAAAAGATGTCGACGGAAATCTTCTTATGACAGAATTTGGATTAAGCGAATATTTTGATTTTCAAACAGCAACTGTGCAAGAAATGCCAGAGAGAGCACCTGCTGGTCAGCTACCTCGTTCTATTGAAATAGTATTGAGTGAAGATTTGGTGGATATCATTAAACCAGGTGATAGAATAAAAGCATATGGGATATATAAATGCATGAACACAGGAACAACTGCTGTAATCCCAAATCAATTTAAAACATTTTTAGTGGTTAATAATATTGAAAAAATAAATAACATGAAAATAAATCCAGGAATGAAAGATGTTGAATATTTTAATATTCTTGCAAGTAAACCAAATTTGTTTGAAATAATAAAGAATTCAATAGCTCCTTCTATTTATGGATCTGATGATATAAAATTGGCTTTAGCATTAATGCTTGTTGGGGGTAATGAAGTTATCATGGAAAATGGAAGTAGGATTAGAGGAGATATAAACGTGCTTTTAATCGGTGATCCATCTACTGCTAAAAGTCAGTTGTTACGTTACGTGATGGGTGTATCTCCCTTGGCAGTGGCTACTACTGGAAGAGGTAGTAGTGGGGTCGGTTTAACAGCAGCGGTGGTCTCTGATACAGAAACGGGTGATCGTAGATTAGAAGCAGGTGCAATGGTCTTAGCAGATCGTGGGATAGTTTGTATTGATGAGTTTGATAAAATGAGTGATGGGGATCGTGTAGCTATTCATGAGGTAATGGAACAACAAACTGTAACTATAGCCAAGGCAGGAATACACACCACTCTTAATGCACGATGCACTGTACTCGCTGCTGCCAACCCAATTCTAGGACAATACAAAGAATCATTATCACCACATGATAATGTTAAGTTACCTGAATCACTCCTCACTCGTTTTGATCTTATATTTATAACATTGGATGAAAGCAGTATTGAATTGGATCGTAAAATATCAGAACATGTACTTAGAAATCATACGCATCAACATGAGTCTGAAGAAGGTGATGATACAGTAGAGAGAGAAAACAGTATTTTCGATGAGGATGGTAAAACTATAAATCAGGTACTGTTTAGAAGATTTGTAGCACATTGTAAAATATTAAGACCTATTTTAACAAGTGAAGCAGCCAATTTAATAACACAAGCATATGTGGGATTAAGACAAGAAAAAAAGAAAAATCAGGTAGTTTCAGTCACACCTAGAATGCTAGAAACAATGATAAGGCTGGCTACTGCACATGCCAAGCTAAGGATGAGCGAGAGAGTGGAAGAAGAGGATGCCAAAGCCATTATCGAAATTTTAAAGAAAAGTTTGTTTAAAGAAATAATTAAGCACCACAAAAAGATAAAAACAGAAGAAAATATGAATAATATTAACAATGAAATTGGCGTTGTTTACAATAATGAAAAGGATAAAGTCACTAATCATAATAATGAGATTGATAATATTGATGAAATGGTTTTAAATGCTTTATATTCATTTAGAGAAGAAAACCCAAATGCGGGTGTATTAAACTTTAAAGATTTTCTTGTTTTATTGGGTGGAATAAATGAAGATTTAATAAGACAAGCTTTAATCAAATTAGAGGAACAAGAGATAATAATTTTCAGAGATGAATTAATAATATTTTTATGAAATGATATAATATTTATTATAATAGCTCTATTGGACTCTTGTCCTCTTCAGATATCATAATCTCCCATCCTTGAAGTTTATCACTCAGGCATTCTTTTAAAATATCTAAATAAAACCTTTCACTATTGCAATGCTCCAATAATAACACAGAACAACCTCTCCCCCTATAATATAGTAAATTATGATGATTCATCTCACCTGTAATTATTAAGCAATCACTGACATTATTAAATTTCCCTGACCCTACGCCTACTATAATATCAGAGTATATTCTTTTCTTATCCCCACATAGTCTTACATATGTTAGTTTAAGAATAGATTTTAAACGATCAGCTATTTCTTCTACTGTTCCTTCTCCGGCCAATAGCTTTAACTTTTTATTCATAGATTCATCCAATGCTGTGTGAGGACAATATACCGATATTCCATTTTGAACACAGAGTCTTACAGATTGGCACTCATCGTTGATAGATTTCAACCCCTTAAATATAATTGGATGGTAGGAAATAAGATACGATACATTCTTATTTATGCATTCATTTATTACCACGGGCGTAGCATCAACAGTAAGAAGAATTTTTTTTATTGGAGATGGTGGTGATTCTATTAATACACCTACGTTATCCCAGCTATGATCAGCATTACACAAAGGAGCAAATGTTTCGAATGCTTCTACTATCAAATCCATGGGCATAATATATATTTTTATAAAGAAATGACAGATGTAATTGAAGTAGTAATAAAAAGACTTAAGGATGTAAGTAGAAATATTGTTTACTATAAAAAATTAATCGTGGAAACTATTAAAGTTATTTATTAAGTAAATAGTTAAAGGAAAGGACTAGGAGGTTATAAAGTTAGCTATTATAGAATATTAGATATATATAAAAACAAACTTGAGTACAGAAGAAGCATTGAGGATGACATAGACGTAAGAGACCAAGTAGAAGAACCAGGTTTGGTGAATCGAGTGCTACTGGATTTTATAGAAAAGAAAGACAAAGAATAACACAACACTAACCCTTTAAATAAATTCATTAATTTAATAAACCAAATTTAATTAGAGTGCAAATAATAAAAATCATCTTTTCTATCATCTACAGCTATTATTTGATTGAACTTTCTTTTCTGAATATTTTTATATCTTTTTACTCTTTTTCTTTATTCATGCCATCCTCAATGTTTCTTTTTTACTCAGGTGATGGTTTCAGATATTTTAATTTTATATTTAGTCTCGACTAAAATTCGCTTTATTTATCCGATATCTTTCACGATTTATGATTTCTTGGCTATACTCTAAAGACTCTTTTTATATATGAAATAAACTGTGAGGTTCTTGACCCTGTCCAGCGACTGTTTAAATTGAGACAATCTTTTCCCCTTGAGTACTCATACCGTCTATACGAACCAGATTGACTTTATAAGCAAGGCAGAGTATCTGTAGCCGGTATTTTTGCATCAAATACCATTTTGATAATACTAGTATCAATATCTATATGGAGCCGTGAAGCTGATTACCGATCTCCCCCTATTACAGACATTCCAATATAAGCGGAACATCTGCTTGTTGCCTTGGTTTATTCTAGACGCGGGGTCTGTTTTTATATTTTCATTGTCTTTCCAGATACGCCTCCTTTGCTTTAGATAAAGCTCAGGATATTTTCGTGAGGTGTCAATTTGGTAATGGGTGCATTAACCAATAAATGTGTGAAACTTAATGGCTTTTAAACAAACCTCTAAAACTCCCACTTCTAGAGAGAAAGAAAGAGGTAAGTTGACCAACTAAAACACAAGAATAGACGGTTTTGAATTCTAAGTTTGTACTTGTCCAACGACTTCTGACACCCAAATCTACTAGTAAATTTTTATCCTATTTAACGTTGTTTCAGACAATAGAATTCATATATTATATATCATATTTTAAGCAATTATATTTATTTAAAAATGAATTAAAGTAAAAACTTGATTTTTCGCATCCGATTTTTTCATCTCTTCATAAATAACATCATCAAGATTTGAAAAGAGCGATTTTCTAGAATTAAGATATGATTTTAAAAATTCATTGTCTGTCATAGTGAAGAACTTCGAAAGAGAATCGTGTTTTGAACAATTAAGCAAAAATAAATTAATATAGAAAATTAAATATTCTATTTTTTCTGTTAATACATCCTTTTTAATCATAGTTATAGATTCAATCAATGGTGCCATGTTTTTTCTTAATAGTTCGGAAAACATATATTTATAAATACTTTCAATAGACACTTCATTATACTTTTTACTTGTAGATTCATTGATATTCAATTCGGTTAGTATTTCATAATACTTATCATCCTGTAACATTTCAATCTCGTTATTAGTTATAATTAATCTGTTAGAATCAACATTTGGAGTAGCTAATAAATATCCCCAATTAGAAAACATTAGTTTAATCATCCAAGAAAAGGCGTTTATCGTTTGATTTTGATCTGACAAATTTTTAGATAAGATATGAATTTTGCACTCATTAAAAATAAGATTAAGAAATATAATAGAAATTTTATAATCATACAAATTTAAAAATTTAAGAACTTGGAATTGATCAGCAGTAAGCCAATTTGATTTCCGAAAAATACTTTTAACAAAAATTTGTATAAATTCTTTTTCGGTTTTATCTAAAAATTTTAAAATTTTCTTTTTCATATCCTGATTGTCATTATAATATTTTATTATATTCATAATAGATGCTGTTCTATAACACTTTTTTTCACCAACTGCCTCGTCGAATAAAAATTTGAATACATTATAATCAACATCAGAAATTTCATAATTGGTTTTTAATAAGATATCATAAAGTAACGAATCATTGTTGTTCATTAAATATAAATAGTCCCAATTAAATAGTTTGGATATATTTTTTATATCCTTATTAAGCAAAGCAAAATATACTATCATTTTTTTGTTCATTTTTTCCGACTCGTTAATTCTGTTATAAATTAATGCAATATATTTCGTAAATTTTTCTCCAGAAACACAATTGTGCATTTCTAGCCTGCTATCTGATGTCAAAGCAGAAAATATATAATACCACGATAGAAAAATATCAGATATAATCTCTACATTAGTATCAATCGGATGCATTACATATCTGAACAGACATAATTCTTCAATCATTTCATAATTATCATTAAATTTAAGCATATGTTTAAAAACATCCGAATCTCTTTGCCATTTAATCATAAACAAAGGACGTTTATTCTTCAATGCTGAAAATCTATTTAATTCCTGATGACTTATTTTGGATATATTTTCAACTAACTGATCTGTGATAATATTTCGAATATTATTATCAGTAATAGAAAAAAACGAAAGTGAGTTATAATTAAATTGTATTTTAGAAGATATCATATTTGATATTATATCGATAAGTATGTCATTGAATTCATTAAGAAATTTTAAATCAGTTGACATTATTAAAATAAAAAAATTAACTCCGAAATAACATTTAACATTTAATACATTCTGTTTAAAAAAGTTTTTATCAAGAGAAATGAGCTTATACAATTTTATAATCCATGATGAATCATCTGCTTGAAACTCATGCAGCTGAATATAATATTTATGATCGAATCTATTTTCATTGTTTATCGTATAAAAGTATGATTCAATTATTTTTTGTAATGAATTATTTGTTCTTATTAAATCCAATACATCCTGGGCGTTGTTGTTGTCGTAATTTTCAATGGACTTATTTAATAATTCGATATCTTCTGATTTTACGATTGGGTTTTTGATCTTAATTGATTGAATAATTCGTATCAAAAAATAAAAAATAATCATAAAATGTTAGTTTTCGCCGTTTATATAGATTATTATATATTTTGACGTTTGATTTGACACTTTAACTAAACCAAGTAAATATAATATTATTGTTTAAAAAAGAAGAAAATTTAAAAAAATCAAAAGCTAGTAATTGAAATTTATACAATAGATTGAACATTAGTTTATATACAACCTTTAAAAGATAAAATAAAAATTAATCTGATTCAAAGTATTATTATTTTTATTAAAATATTGATTTAAAAAATGCATGTTTCAAAAAGTTGTTTCCAATACGTACTATCTGATGCCAATAGATAACTAATAAAATAATTAAAAATGCAATTTATGTATTGTAGTATATAATAATCTATAAATATTATCTTCAACAGCCGATTTATACCAGAATATAATCTGGTAGAGGTATAATAGTATATAAAAGTATAAAAATACTTGGTAATTATTAAAAGTAAAACAATGAGTAACAAAATTATTATATTTAATTATTGCGCTAAGCATTTATTTTGGACAAGCTACTCTTTTTTTATCGGATTAATGTTTTTTCAACTGATTTTATTAAAAGATAATATCGGGAATAGCTTACAAGTCATTCAATGCCATGGAGGAAGCTAATATTTAATATTATGAGTAATCCATCATGTATTGCGAAGTTTGTTTTATAGTTACAGTCCGTATATGACATGAATATGGCAAGTATATAAATAAAAACTTCAAAAAAACAATTCCCTTAAAGAATTATATGGTTAGGAGTTGATATAAAACATCAAATTATCAAATTTTGATGTTTATTCTATATGTAATCAGTATCCTACAGCAATACTACCATCTCATACCTTTCTATCATTTATAACGTTTATTTCTATGCCATTCACCATGATTTGCTTAAATCTTAAAGAGATAATCTCTAAGGTTTATTATATAAGTTAGATCAGATATAAGTTTTTATGTTTGGTGGGATTTTGATTTATTATAAATTGATAAGAAAACATATTTAATGATTTTAAAAATAAATGAATGTATCCATTTTTTTCTTGTTTTATTCACCATCTTACTTTTATAAGATTATATTGATTAAGCATGTAGACACCGTCTTAATCAAAGAATTTGTGCTTATAACATGCAATACAATAACGATATAAACTTTATAGTTACCATTTGTCGTTGCATTTATCGGCAAAGTAACAAAACATAAAAAAGTTATCGTACGCAACTGACAAATAAATCAATTAGTATATTCAATATTTGATTTTACTTTTAAAATAGTTGCATATAATTCAGAAGGCTCAATAGACTGAACAATAAATGCAGATGTAATATTATTGATGCTACAATAAAGGATGTGAGGGACAATATACAGAATAACGACTTAAAGGTAATAATCCAATAAAATTTTGAAAATATATATTATGGTTTGAACCCAATAAATCTCGTTCAATCCATAATATAAAATGCAGTTATAAGGTTGCCATTCATAACTATTTATGTTAGCCTAATAATAATATTAGTAGTAAGAATAGCCAATTTATTTAAGGGTTTGTGTTGTGTTATTCTTTGTCTTTCTTTTCTATGGTCTGTAGTTGGCATCCAATGGCACTCGCATTTTCAAATCTTTTCGCAGCTTCTTCTACTCGATCTCTTACGTCTATGTCATCCTCAATGCTTCTTCTGTACTCAAGTGATATAGTTTCGAACGTTTTCTTTAATACTGTCGATTGGATATATGCCTCTATCGTAAAAGTTATATTCAATTCTTTAAAATAATTTCTGTGATACTTGTTACCACACCGTCCCATTTCATAATATAAAGTATTATTTTAGTCTTTGCTTTGTATAACATGCCTAATTTATTCGCCAAGATGCCGTATTTCTTCTTCTTCTTCGTTTTAACAATTCGAAGATTATCTTGGCTCGTTATACCAACTTCAACTAATATAATTTAATTCTCCTTCTTATCGTAAACAAATTCTTTGGTTTATTATTTTTTATTAGGATATCAGTCCTTATCCTTGTATCGACCGAATTTCAGATCTTTCATTTTCTATGACCCCTTGAATTGAGTGAAATTGTAATTTTTTTTAGAGCCGTACTTATTCGCAAATATAAGGTGAATACACCTAAATACCTCATTATACCTTCGCGTATAGTCATGGCCAAGCATTCGATCACAGCCTGTTGCCAGATAGTCAATCGACTTTTTGGCTTTCTAATAAGAATAATATAAATTTTCATATATAAAAATCAACGGGGTTTCTACATATTTTGACTAACAACAATGCTTAGAACCTAAATATATTATAAACCAACCTCTTTATATATCTCGATTTTATAACTAAAATTTGATTTATAGATATAAATTATAATATTAATAAAACCTGAAATAATGCATTAGGACATAAAAAGCTTCTTTCGACAAGCTTGATATTAGATGAAAAATTTTTTATTTCTACTTTTATATCACTCAAGAATATTGACGTGAAATATATTGACTGTAAATAATAAACATTTCTATTAATATTTCAATTGTGTTTTTTAACTTTAGTAATTATGGCATATATGCGTTGCTAACCGAGAACATCATTTTTCTAATTTTTATATAATGCCTTATCCATTGTCTTTACATTTACAGACAAAGCAAAACATCTTTCAAAATTACATTATGTTTTATTTATAAAATAGGCGTTTAATTTCTTTGTACATATATTATGAGCGCTAACATTTTCATAAATACTGTCTCTACAGTTCAATAAAAATAAAACTTTAATAAATTGAAAATGAAAGCCAAAATTTATAGTAAAAATATAAAATATAAAAATTTGATTAATATAAGTAAAATATTCATTAGTATTAAATTTATAGTTATATAAAAAATAGTAATTTCGAGAACGATACTAACAAGAAAAAACCATGACTACGAAACAGATCATCGTATAAAAATTGCTGAGATTAAATTATTATTATATTACGAACGAAAATAAATAACAATTTTTTTATAATGATTTAGAAATATTGTAAATTTTTGCATATTAGAAATTTTTATTTATATAAATGCTATAAATATGTTGATTGTTAAATTTATGAATATAAGTTATTACGAAATATTTTTTAATGCTCTAGCATAATCGGCTTGTATTTTAAAACCAACAATATTTTTTGTAATTATATAGTATTATGGTTATAAAGAATTTAATAAATATTAATTATAACCATACAAATCTAATTCAATCTTTATTGTTTCAGTTACCATTCCTTATTTATTATTTTTTACTGAATTTGAAAATGTGAATATTAAAAAAAGAGTTGGTTTCGAGCTAACTGCAATTTGAATTGACTTTTTTAAGAAAATAATCAATAATAAATATAGATTTTTCAAAAAAAAATTATTATGAGTTAATCAGTTTTAATTTAAAAGCATAAATATATTAATAGATTAATTTTAAATACAAAATGGGTTATAGAAGTTATATTATTGTTAATTTGATAATTTGTTTATCATAACAGTATAAAATATAATTAAAACATTGCTAATACAAAGTGTTCACAATGATGGATATCATATAATTTGAATTATTACCAAATGTTGTCGTAGTTGTATTTCTTTTATATGATTAAACAAAAACTATGGAAAATTTGTAGATAAAACATACGTAATTTTCGGTTTATATGGAATAAAAAAATTAGCTATTAAAAGTAAATTAAAAACATATTTAGAAAAATTATAAATATATTAATATTATTGTTGATATCATAGTTAAAAGCAATTCAATACCTTAATTGACTATTTGTTTAATTGGAGTTGGTAAGAATTTTTCTTTTACTTAATTATGGGCATATTTGAATGTAAATTTATTCTTTTACAAAATAATACTCAATAAAAACATTATTCGCAACAATCAGTAAAACGATCAAATTAAAACTGAATTTAAATACGTAAATATATTTAGACTATAAATTATATGTATAACACGTGCTTATTATAAATGTTTTTTATCTAAGCAAATCCATTATTTGTGGCAATAAAATTATAACACAAATTAAATTATAAAACAGAGAAGAAAATAATTATTAAATATTTTATGAAATTATATTTTGGAATAAAATTTCTATCAAAATTACTACAATAGGAAATTTTATATAATAAAATTAAATTTAGTTATAAAAAAAAAATTATTAATATTGAATAAACAAACACATATGAATAAAACTTTGACTAATGAATAAATATAGCACGCTATTTAAATATTATATCTGTTTTTCTATTAGAAATATTATCTACCCCTTTATTTATTAAGAATATCAATCATTGCAATACTACCCCCATTAATTATAGCCTTTCCTATAATATAATTAGATCCATCATCATTTTCTTCTATAATCTCATCCATAAATACATTCAAATGATCATCAAATCCAATTAGTATCCCGCTGTATTTTTTATCCTTCCGCATTATTAGGCTTATTCGTTTATTTATACTTGATTGCAGCACTTCTAATGGCATGGGTATTAAATCATATTATTTATTAACCTCTTGCTTGATATGGTCATCTATTGTGTCTTCATTAAATATCTCACCACAAAATGGACATTTATAATCGGATTCATCCAACGAAACAGTTTCAACAGCACCATTAAACGGTAAATAAAATGGTTTTGATTCTTTTAGCGTGCCAAGTAATTTGAAATAACAAAATTCAGTATATGATGGCTCAGGAATCATTTCCTTCTCGGAAATTAGTTTTATTTCATTTCTTACGCCTTTAATTATATTTTCCAATAGATTAGAATATTTCTCTTTCAGTTCATATGTTGTTAAATATTCTGGATTAATTTTTTTTATTTCTTCTGGAAATGTTTTATTTAAAGTATATAGCATAGCAATAAGTTTAGAATGGTCATTCATAGGGGACATATTTATGATGATATTTTATTATTCGAATTAAATCTGTAATCAAAATATATATTTTGATTTATATAAGCTATCATTTATCAAGATTACAATAATAAGAAAATTGTTTTATTTAATTAAATTTAAAACGGGTATTATGGAAAATATAAAGCGATAAACATGAATCTTTGAATTAATTATAACAATAAATATATATTTTCCTGAAATATCTGATCATAAGTACTACAGAGTATTTTGATGCATTTGAAAAATACGAATGCAATAGTTTCTAAATAATCTTATGCGAAAAATATTTCAAGTTCAAGACTTGGTTATAACTATATTTATAGAAATTTATAAATTTATTTATGAAAAGTTATAAGTGTACTAATATACTGTGTTTAATAAAAGAAAACAGCCTAGAAAGATTTATCTTGTGATTAACAAAGAAGAGGAAGAGCGTAGGAATTGATCCTTGAGTAATAGTAATATGAAGGTTTATAAACTTATACCTTTATTTGAACGAAATCTTTCACGATTTATGATTCCTTGGCTATACTCTGAAGAATCTTTTTATATATGGAATAAACTGTGAAGTTCGTAACCCAGTGCAGTAACTATCTCAATTGAGACAATATTTTTCCCCTTGAGTACTCATACCGTCCATCGGAGCCGGATCGACCTTTCAGCAAGCAAAGTAGAGTACCTGTAGCCTGGTACTTTTGGCATCAAACCAGGGCACTTTTATCATCCTAGTTTCACTCGTAAGCGTCCATATGGAGCCGTACAGCTGACTTACCCGGAGTCACCCTACTGCAGACATTCCAATATAAGCGGAACTTCTGCGTGTTGCTTTGACTTAATCTAGGCACGGGGGTTGTTTTTATATTCATTGTTTTTCCAGATGCGCCTCGTTTGCTCTAAATAGAGCTCAGGATATTTTTGTGAGTTTTCTATTTGGTAATGGGTGCATTAACCAAATGCCATATATGTGTGAAACTTGATAGCTTTTAAACAAACCTCTAAAACTCCCACCTCTGAAGAGGAATGAAGAAAATTGGTAAGTTGGCCATTTACAAAACACACACATATGGATAGACAGCTTTGGATTTGAATTCCAAGTTTGTACTTGTCCAGCAACTTCTGACACCCAAAACTACTAGTAAATTCTTGTCCTAGTTTAGCGTCGTTTCGGTCGATTGAAGGGTTATAAAAAATATAATAATTAGAATTTATTTAAAGGGTTAATGTTGTGTTATTCGTTTTCTATGTCCTGCAATTAGCATCCAGTGGCACTTGATTCTTTTTATCTTTTCACAGCCACTTCTACTTGATATTTTACGTCTATGTCATCCTCAATGCTTCTTCTGTACTTAATTGATATGGTTTCTAGCGTTTTCTTCGATATCGTCAAATATAATAATAAAATATA
>SBIQ01000032.1:25642-56065 GCA_014805555.1 Astathelohania contejeani | reverse complement strand
TACTTACAATAAAGACATACATTCAATTGACGGTATTAAAAAAGACAGTTGAAAACAAATAACTTGAGTAGAGAAGAAGCATATATGATGGAATAATGTAAGAGATATTGTAGAAGGGTTCAAAAAGGCAGATGCCACTGGTGTAAATTGTAAAGGATAGAAAATAAAGTCAAAGAATAATACAATCATAACCACCCAGTTTAAATAAGAAAAGTAGTAAAGAAAAAATACAAATTAGATAGAACATTTTTAACACACAAAAACATCATTATAATTAAAAAATATCTATAAATGTTTATTTTCTTCTTCTTTGTCTTATCTCGCTTTTGCGTAATGCTGCAGGTCTAACAGCACCATGCATTTTATAATACAATCCACATGCGTTACAAACAAATTCGCCATTAACCCGCCTCCAGAGTGTCGTCTTACTACTGCCGCAATGATAACACACCCGAGATTTTATATGTTCATATCCATTGTATTTATTAAGCACTTCTCGTTGCCTTACAATATTTGATCTATTCCGAATGGTATTACAAATACGTACCCATGAGTTATAGCCATTTCCTGGAAAACAGTCAGACTCTTTTATTGGCTCGCATTTTTGATTAACAAACAAAAATTTAGAATCATCTCCAGAATTTTTAGACCCCTCGAACTTATTCCCATAATTTATACTCCTACTATCAGGGTCTAAGAACCACATTCTCCATTTCATATTTTCTATTCTTTGATGAGACAAATTGGACATCCTTAAAATCAATCTAGAATTTTCTTTAATAGGAGTGTTATGATGATCAATTGTAACAAAAATCAAATAAATCATTTAAGATGGTAAATATAAAAAAAATATTTATTAACTTTATTATATATTAAGATTATATTAATAAAAATAAAATACATGATATAATATTTATAATTTAATTACAGGCTCCAATTGCGATTATTTGTTAGTGTTTATGAATGATGTAGTCTCATCGCATGCAATATTATTTGTATACTATCAACTAAACACTTTTTTTAAGAGAATAAGCTGCGAGTAAAGCTTCTTCAAAATAAAACAATAATTATTTTTTAGGCTTGTTTATCATTAAACTTTCGGTTTTATCCCATGCTTTATCACATTTTAAAAGACGGAGAAAGAATTTATACACTAAAAGAAGAAATCGATGGTGTAAAATCATACCAATCACACCCAGCTAAATTTTCACCTCAGGATTCTTACAGTGAAGAACGAATAAAAATGAAAAAAAGATATAAGATAGCACCATTTCATTAAATAAAATGTTTTACCCATGCCAGAATTAGCACACCAAAAATTTTCTTACAAGCTTCTAGCTGACCTAACAGATCAGTCTGAGTTTATTGATTCACTCACGACATATCCTGCCATATTCAAAGATATTATTAAAACTTTACAAAATTATAAACCTTTTTGTTTGCCATTTCTTACTAAAGTGAACAAAAAAGATGCTCCTAATTATTATGAAGTTATATTACACCCCATAGATTTAGAAACTATGTACCAAAAGGTCGATATCTATACATTGGATACCTTTATGGATGATATAAATCTTTTAGTGAATAATTGTGTTATTTATAATAAAACGGGTTTAATATGTGAATATGCATACAAAATAAAGGAAAAGGCAGAAGAGAGTATAGATTACTATTTCAAAAACGTGACTGATTGTGAGGAAAATTTTATTCCTTTTATTAATGAAACTGTAAGTATAGGAGATAAGTCTTATGATGCTGGTTTACTATATAATCAGGTAATTGAAAAAATTATTTGTTTATGTCTTAAAAATGTGGGGTTCGAGAGAGTGGAACTTAGTGCAATTAAAGTTTTCATTTCAGTTGTTAATTATAAAATATATTATTGGTTAAAAAATGACGAAGTTTATAGAAATAATGATATAAAAAATAATAATAGTTAAATATTAAAATTAAAGTAGAATTAATGGATCATATGTAACTAATTATCTTTTACTTAAAGGAATTATTAAGCTTATTTTAATAATAAAGCTGACTTTTAAAAAAACTAAAATTATATAATAAATGCATCATAAAACTATTATAACATAATTAAATATGTTTTATGAAATTCTTTTGCATTTCCTTTTCTTAAATTTGTTTCCAATGGAATCTATTTTTAAAAAATATTTTTATTTAATAAGACGGATTTCATGTTAACTTAAACTAGCAAGATACTCATTAGCATTAAGAGCACACATGCATCCACTTCCTGCATATACAATGGCTTCATTTGGTATATGTCGCCTGCTTCCACATATAAATACATTAGGTATTACTTTTCCATCCAATATAAGTTGTCCATCTTCGGTAGTTTCAAAACCCGTCCTAATTAATTTTCTAGCTAAGTCTTCTGAATCAATAATCAATGTTTTGGCAAACTTGATCTCTTCTTTGGATTTTACTTGTATTATTTCTCCAATTATAATTGTATCGACTTTCATACTATTGATTCTTACATCGAAGCGTTTAGATTGCTCAGTCATTAATTGGATTAATTGATTTGGATTTGTTAGCCCATCTAAGCCGGCTATGTTTATTGTAGATGTGCTTATGTTGTCCTGCCAGTCTGGTGTTTGAAGTACTAGTGGTGCATGATTTGAGGTTGCTGTATAAATTGCTGCCATTAGCGCTCCAGCACCATTGCCAACGATAATTACATTTTCAGTCTTCATAGGGGATGCTGAATTTAATATATTAATTTGGATCTAATCTTCAAAATAAGATATTTTAAATTTAATATATCAATTCGAATCTAATCTTTTAAACAAGATATTTTAAATTTAATATATTAATTTGGATTTAATCTCAAATAGGATATTTTAAATTAAAAGGAACCTGTCAATCAATATAAATATTAATGATATATATTGGTGTGTAATTAAAATTAATAACCCATGCCACTAACAACACACCAAGCCCAACTTTGTTGGTCAAATCTTAAATTATCCACAAAGATAAAAGAAAAGATTATAATAAATAATGTAACAGGTACGATTGGACCAAAAAGCATGTATGCCTTGATGGGTGGCAGCGGTGCTGGAAAGTCTTCTTTGATGAATGCACTGGCTGGTCGTCTTCCACCTGAAACTAAACTTAAGGGTAAAATTCGTGTTAATACTTGCGAAAGGAATATTAAAACATGGCCTTTACTTATTTCTTATGTTGAACAAGAATTCTATAGCTATGAAACTATGACCGTATATGAAACTTTGGAATTTTCTGCCTGTATGAGATTAAACAAACCTGCATCAAGTGTGAAATCGGGGGTAATTGAAATATTAAATGTTTTGGGTCTCCTTCCAATTTCAGATCAATTATTAAAAAACATTTCAGGCGGAGAAAAAAAAAGGGTAGCCATTGGAGTCGAACTCGTTAGCAATCCACACATTTTGTTTCTAGATGAACCACTTAGCGGACTTGACTCATACAACGGAATAAAAATATTAGGTGTACTTAGAAATCTTTTGTCATTCAACAAAACAATTCTTGTGACGATTCACCAACCATCAGAAAAGATGCTGGAAATGTTTGATGGACTTATTCTCATGCATGAAGGAGAGATAATCTTTCAGGGTACTATAGAGGAATGCAAAGATTTAATGGAATCCTGTGGGTATCCCAAACCAGAAAATATGTCGTTGAGTGAACATTTTTTAGACGTCGTATCCTTGGATGTGGAGTCTATTGATACTTCACAGGAACGCATAAACAAAGTTAAAACAAAGTGGAAGATTGAATTTCCCAACCAGCAAAATAATCAATTAAGTGAAACACTGGAAATCATTGAACCAGAATCAGTAAAGTTAAAATTATTTTCATTGATAGAAAGAAATATAAAATGTATATTAAGAGACTTGGACTATCTTAAAATCCAATGCTTCCAAAAATTGTCTCTAATTCTTCTTTTTGGTCTCTCATATCTCCGCTTAGGTTACGAACAAGAAGATATTCAAAGTAGGATTGGTGTTATTTTCTTCATAATGCTGAATTCTCTTTTTGGAACTTGCAGTCCTCTTTTTAACATTTTTCCAATTGAAAAAAGAATAATAAAGCGGGAGAGAAATTCGGGGATGTATGATGGGATTACTGCTTATGTAGCCAAGTTTATTTCTCAATTACCTTTTATTTTATTTTTTAATATTATTTATATTACTTCAGTTTATTGGATGGTTGGATTGTCTTCTAACGTAGGAAAATTCGTTATATTTTTAATAATACAAATTTCATTGCTCTTTGCCTCCCTCGGAATTGGATTGACAATTGGTACTGTTGCCCCAACAAGCAGTTTTGCACAGGTCTTGGGGTCTACTATAGTGCTTGTTTTCGTTATATTCGGGGGGAGTTTTAGTAATCCTGACACAATTCCTTCATGGCTTAGATGGATTATTTGGATATCACCCGTTAATTATGGATTCAGAGCTAGCATGCAAAATCAATTTTCAGGAGAAGTATTTTCCTGTAATGATAATAGCATGGGATGTATATCTACTGGGGAAGATATAATTGATAAATATGGGGTAGGAACGCCGAGCATATGGCCTTGTATATTTTGCTTATGGGGATTAATTCTTGTTTATATAATAATTGGTTCTATTCTATTACATTATATTACAAGAATGAAGATAAATATAGAAGATAATGTCGAAAGTGTCTGAAATATGTAAATAAATTCGAAATAATTTTAGTTTTAAGTGATTTTCAGCTTGATAAATACTTATTATAAATAAGTTATAAAATAAAAGCTTTTAATTATTAATCTGGATAATCTGTGATTATAAAGGTAAGTAAATATCTGATTAAACATATCAATTAAATATTTAAACAACATTTAATGCTAATATAATAAATAAAGTCAAGTAAAGAGATGAAAAATAAAAGTTTTTAAAAGGGATTACTGTACGTAAAATATCATGTGCAAAAGAAATCAGA
Source organism: Astathelohania contejeani (assembly GCA_014805555.1). Classification (NCBI taxonomy): domain Eukaryota; kingdom Fungi; phylum Microsporidia; family Astathelohaniidae; genus Astathelohania; species Astathelohania contejeani. Next base: position 51,097 of record SBIQ01000032.1, on the reverse strand, counting down.
TACTAAGACAGAGTATCATAAACAGTATCAAGTTATATATATTTTGTATCAAATTGAAAATAAAGATTTATTGAATACATATATGTCTTTATTTTTGGTTTATTCATTATTTTTTACAAAAAATTTTATTCTTTTCATAGATTAGCTTTTCAGCGAATTTTTTTATATTAAATGGTTTTCGTTTGAAACGACGTTAAACTAGGATAAGAACTTACTGGTGGTTTGTAAGTGTAAAAAGCCTATGGAAAAGTCCGAATTTGGAACTCGTGTTCAAAACTATCGACCCATGTGTGTGTTTTAGATGGTTAATTTACAAATTTTCTTCTTTACTTTTCAGAGGTGGGGGTTTTAGAGGTTAATTAATAAGCCATTTAGTTTCACATAAATATGGCATTTGATTAATGCTCCCATTGTCAAATTGGATAACTCACAAAATTATTTTGAGCTTTATTTAGAGCATAAAAGATGCATCCGGAGAAGCAATGAATACAAAAATATAAAAGCAACCCCGCACCTAGATTAAGCCAAGGCAACGCGTAAATGTTTCGCTTATATCGAGATGTCTGCAGTAGGAAATTCCGAATAAGTCATCAGCTGCATGGTTTCATATGGACGCTTACGAGCAACACTAGGATGATAAAAGTTCTTTGGTTTGATGCCAAAAATATTGGGTTATAGTTAACCAGCCTTGTTTGCAAAGTCGATCCGGTTACGATAGACGGTATGGGCATCGACTAACAGCGGTATGAGTACCTAAGGGGAAAGATTGTCTCATTTGAGAAAATAACTGCAATGGGTTAAGAACCTTGCATATTATTCCACATATAAAAAAAGCCTATAGAGTATTACTAAGGAATCCTAAATTATTAAATATCTTGTTTAAATAAATATATCATTAGATGGCTTAGCTGTTTATACTAAATAAAGACTCTACAAATTTTCATATTTATTATTATATCTCAGCTACAATGTTTATGACTTATGTATATATATTATTTCTAAAACTATTAATATAGTATTGGTTGTTACGTGCCAAATAAAATTTACATAACAATTCTTTACTACTTTTTATATTAAATTTTTTATTTATTAAAATATTTTATTGTTTTTTGGTTTTAAAATTTTGCAAGAATATTTGAAGACCTTTATTTAAACGAAATCTTTCACAATTTATGATTCCTTGGCTATACTCTAAAGGCTCTTTTTATATATGGAATAAAATACTTGACCAAGTGCAGCGACTGTCTCAATTGAGACAATCTTTTTTGGTACTCATACCGTTATTAGTAAAAGCACATACCGTCTATCGGAGCAGGATCGACCTTGCAAGCAAGGCAGGGTACCTGTAGCCCGGTACTTTTGACATCAAACCAGGGTACTTTTATCATCCTAGTGTCACTCGTAAGCGTCCATATAGAGCCGTGCAGCTGACTTGCCCGAAGTTTCCCTACAGCGGACATTCCAATATGAGCGGAATGTCTTCGTGTTGCCTTGGTTTAATCTAGGCGCGGTGTCTGTTTTTATATGTTTATATTCATTGTTTTTCCAGATGCGCCTCCTTTGCTCTAGATAGAGCTTAGGATATTTTCGTGAATTGTCAATTTGGTAATGGGTGCATTAACTAAATGTCATATATGTGTGTAACTTGATGGCTTTTAAACAAACCTCTAAAACTTACACCTCTGAAGAGGAATGAAGAAAATTGATAATTTGGCCATCTACAAAACACACACAGATGGATCGACAGTTTTGGACTTGAATTCCAAGTTTGTACTTGTTCAGCAGCTTTTGACACCCAAAACTATTAGTAAATCCTCGTCCTAGTTTAACGTCATTTCGGACGTAAAAATATTTGAAAGACATAATTATTTTTAATTATTATTTAATGTAAAGGTAAAAGAAAGTTTTTACTCTGGAAAGAAAAACAAGAAATTTTCAAAAATAGAGCACGTGGCGAAAGGGTCGGAGATCGTTATAGCAGTCAGCGAAACAATTTTTTTTTATTAAGTTCAACTATCTTCTTTAGTGATCGTATTATACTCTATTTTTCTCAGTTTAGATTCTAAAATCGAGGTGTGGCCTAAAGACCTTTCAGAAGCAGTACTAACTCGGCTATATAGAATGCCTCGTGGCGATTTGAAGATAGCTTATGATATCTTCTGTGAAGAAGAGTTTAAAAGACGGTCTCATACAATTAAAAGAATCCCTCAAGAAAGCAACTACTCACAAGCCAAAAAAAAGAATAAAACATTAAATTTTTTTATCACCTAAGTCTACAATTAAAGCCGCAATCTTATACCAGGAATCGAAACTCTTATTCTATCACTAAATAAAAATAAATTTAAACACAACTGTATTTCATAGAATATGGAAGGTGCCAGAAATCAAGGTTAATGAAGAACTATTTTTTTCCTTAAATCAAATTGGAGAAGAATACATAGTTATTAACTTACCCAATCCCATGTGTAATGTTGCTAGCATTCTCCAAACAGTGCAGTAGTGCTACCAGGATGTATTACTTAAGCCTATATTCTATTAAATTAAAAGCAGAGCATTTTAAATAAAATTCCTACTCTCAAAAACTCAATTGAGTTATTAAAAAGGCAAAGGATAGAAGAAAGCTATCTTGAACTGAAATCAAAACAGTCAAACAAACTATGATAAAGTTGAAATTTACCTTAAAAACACCGCATGATATAATAAAGGCAATGATTCCATAAAAAGAATCAGCTTGTATATACAAGAATAAGCTTGAAATGCACGTTAAACGAAAAGAGCGTAAAAGTAAAAATTAATGCTTCGAATTGTATAGAAGTAATACATACCGGAAGTAGTCTGATTTGGTTGAACCAGAGCACGATGGATATTAATGAGATAAGGGAGTATTAGTTTAAAGTGTGAGAAACGACAAATAAGACCAGTAATATATACGATGAATATCTGGTAGAATACCTTTAGGACTACACGTAATTGACCACTTTTCCTACCTCTAAAGAATTTAAAAATATTATAAAGTGCCTGTTAAAATGGAAGCATCTGACATTGATGGCACCTTTAATTTTTTATAAAGCATATATTTTCAGTGCATAATAAGCACCTTTATGATATAAAAGAAATATATACTTAGAGGAAAAACACTATCCGACTAATTTTACCAGGATATGATATATCTTATATTCAAAGGCAGTACAAGTAAAAGATCAGGTAAAACTATAACATGTATATATAACCTTTACAAGCTCGGAATTAAATGTGTAAATTAAGTTATGTAATTAAAAGTGGAGCGTCAATGTTTGCTGGGGATAACCAGTTGGATACTCTAAAGAGAGTTCAAAGCGCCAAAGAGCAGGACATGATCAATCTATGTCTAAGAGTACTGAAACTTGTTGAAGTCCACGTGGATCGAAATTAAGAAAGCTTCTAACTTCATCAACCATGAATACTTGGTAAAGTATATATCTAAATTAGGTTTCCCAAATTGATAACGTGCTTTTTTAAAAAATAACATCTAAGCTCCACATAGATGTAAGAGCTGGATCAGAGAGGATATTCAATAAAAAGATTAAGAGAGGAATACTTCAAGGCGATATCATTAGTCCTCTTCTTTTCGTCCTATATATTGATCCTTTGAGCCGAATACTTAATGAAAGATACCATAAGGTGTCAATACATGCGGAAGAAATTTTGCATGCTACTAATCACCTATTATTTATTGATGATCTTAAACTTTTTGTAACTGACAGCACAGTAATAAGCATTATGATAAAAAACTCGGTCTTTCTTTAAGATCATTGAGCTTGAGATTAACCGAGAGAACTCAGCCACAAATAGGCCTCAGATCGAAAATACTGCTACTCGGTTTGATAGTAGTGAAGTATATAAATACTTAGGTATAATTAAGGAAAATAGTAGCAATATTATGCGAGAATCGTTTGAGAAAATAAGATATGAGATACTGATAAGAGAGAATAAGCTGTGTAATACTAATCTCGACTCAAAATTTTCAATCAAAGCAAAAAACGAGCATGATATTTTTCTTGCCAATTATTATATTTGATTACAACACCTTGAAACTTCTGATCTCTTAACGCTTGATCATGGAATACGCCAAGCTCTTATTAAGCATAAGGTAAAGTTAAAGGCATAAGTGTAAAGACAGGTTATATCTTCCTCGAACAGCGATGGGGAGATGTCTCTATTCTGTCGATATGAAAAAAATCATTTGCTCCTTCAATAAATAATTGGGCACGCTGAAAATAGTGCATCAAAACGAGCAGCGATCATAAAAGTTGAAAAGCAAAACAAGAATAACTTCTCTTCAATATATTAATGTTTCAATGTTAAATACTCTTTAATAGATGTTACTTCCAAGAGTTTTTAAGTGCTCAGCGTAGGCACCTTATAAACAAAATTAATAAAAAATGATTACATGAAAAGTTATTGGGATCGCACAAATGAGTTCATTAAGCTAAAATATTTTTTTACTTATGTGAATACTGATCCTCGTTATGTAGTAATTTATTGCTACATCCAAGATAGTGACGCTTTTTGGAATGATGTTTTATAATTGCCAGCATTGCAGTAAAGCCAAAAGGTCGATCGACTATCTGGCAACAGATTGCGATCGAATGCTTGTATATGACTAGATTATACGCAAAGGTATATATAAATGTTTGATTTTATTCACCTTTTTCTAACAAATAAATAAGGTTTTAACAATCACAAATTCGTGATCTCACTCAGTACAGTATGCCATAGAAAACGAAAGAGTCAAAATATGGATTGATACGAGAATAATGACTGATATTTTAGTAATGAACAACAGACTCAATATATTTATTTATAATAAGCGGGGTAATGAAATAGTATGGTTGAGGTAGATATAAAAAACCACAAGAAATTTCAAAATATCGAAACATAAAAAAAAAGAAATATAACTTTTCGGCGAATGAATTAAGCTTATTATACAAAGCAAAGAGTAATATAATATTTTATATTATGACATAGGACGGTGTGGTAACCAAGTATCACAAAAATTATTTAAAAGAATTAAATATAACTTTTACGATAGAGGCATATATCTGCGACAGTATTGAAGAAAACACTCGAAATTATATTAATTGAGTACAGAAGAAGCATTAAAGATGACATGGACGTAAAAAGTCAAGTATAAAAGGCCGATTTGGAAAAGCAAGTGCCACTGAATGCCATAGAAAAGAAAGACAAAAAATAACACAACACTAATGCTTTGAATAAAATTAAAACTTTTGTATACTAAAAAGATATAGTGTGACTGTTTATTTAATTTTATCCTTATTTATGTGTGAGAATTTATAAAATATACATATCAAATGCTTTATTGATTTAAATTACTCAGCTTCTAATATTTTAACGCTACTTTATTTCAGCAAAATTTATAATTTTATGATTGCTCAAAAATATTTTCTAGTTTTCTTCTATTTGAAATAATCAGTAAAATTATTAGCTTAAGATAATAAATGTTTCAATTAACACATCACTTTCTCTTTGAATACTCATAATGTCGTCTATTGAAACTGAATTGATCTTACTATCAAAGCAAGTATTTTTGCTATTCTAGTGTTAATCTCCATATGGATTCGTGTATCTAAATTACCTAAAGTTCTCCTACACCAGACATCCCAATTATAAATAGAACATTTGCGTTTTGATTTTGTTTAATTTAGGCGCAGATCTGTTTTAATACATCGCTTTACTGAGTTTTCTCTAGATATGCCTCCTTTACAATAGTAAAAACTTAAAATTTTTTTGCGAGTCTTCTATTTTGAAATATGCATATAACCTTATGACTCGTTAATTAGCCTTTAAAACTCCCATCGGCGATAAAGAAAATTACCATTTTTTTATTAGCATTCAAAGATAGTTATCGACCAAAATTTTAGGTTTACAGTTATCTATAAGCTTATGACAGTCAAAGTTGTTAGTAAGTTATCTTCTTAGTTTAACTTATTTCATAAAAAAATTATAAAAAATAATATTCTATTACTAATTTATTAAAGAAATTTTAACTTTTCAAGAAATAATAGCTTAATTTGAACGAAAAAGTTATAAATTTAAGGTAGTGAATAAGATTTAATTAGCAAAAAATTAATACTTAAAATATTTGATATATAAAATTTAATTTAAGTATATAATAAACTTTATTAATTTTTATTACGAACAAAGTTTATTTAATAATTCGAGTTTGAGGAGCTTTTACCCAAACTGTGCTAGTTATAATACACTTTTTCTTTCAAAATTATTAACTTTTTCCATTTAAATTATTCAACGTTTTTATTCACACTATAGTTCTTGTATTTTAGCATAACTTTATCTTACACGGGCTTTGATATAGGATTGTACTTCATTATTTAAAATAATAGCAAACCTTTAATATATCATACAATTATAAAATACTAGTATAGATTACTATCTATGCAAATACATCATATTCATATATTAAAATATAAATATTGGCATTATAATCGTAACATATTTAACAGAGTTTACTTTAAATGATTCTATCATAAATTAATACAAAAATGTTGTTTATCATAAAAAAATTTAATTTTCTCCATATTTATTTGTCCATTCTTCATATCTTTTAAGTGAATTTACATCAATACTACTTTTGCATGTTCCTAAAGCAGTTATAAAATGATCAATTGTGACCATTGGTTCCCTGAATTCACCTTTTATATCACTAAATTTGCAGTTAATAACATTTTCCTCATATAAATTATAAGCTAATTCCCATTTTCCATCCCGTTTAATAAAAGCATTTCCACTGCGAAGATCATCAATTGCTATGCATAACATCCTTTCAGATAAAACCTTTAAGTCTGAATTCGAAAAGTTATCTGTCATCATGGCCATAGTATCATAATCTTCATCACTCAAATTATTTCTATTTTTATCCAAATAAAATTTCAAAATTTCCTTTCGTGCTTCACTGGTAGGAAGACTCATGTATATTCTCTTTTGAAACCGGCGAATAAATGCTGGATCTAAGTCCCAGGGGAGATTTGTTGCTCCTATAAGAATCACACCTTGTGTATGACTAATTTCGCTCATTCGTATGAGCAGTTCAGATTTAATGCGTGTGCTGCATTCGTTGCTTGAATCATTTCGATCTTTGCACAAGAAATCAATTTCATCAATAAAAATAAGACACGGCTTGGAAGCACATGCATTTTCAAATAAAGTTTTTATCTTTTTTTCGCTTTCTCCTTGGTATTTAGAAAACAAATCTGATGAGCTTGCGTGTATTAGTTTCAAATCGGGGTGTAAAGATAGCAATGAGCTCACCACGTAAGTCTTTCCAGTCCCTGGTGGGCCATACAATAGGATACCAGTTGGTGGACGCCTATTTCCAATAAAGAGTTCGGGGTGATCAAGAGGAAGCTTTATTGCATCTTCAAATGCCTTTTTCACCGAATCAAGACCAACAATTTCATTAAAATTACCTCGTTTTTCCACAAATACAAAATCAGCAACTTTCTCATCCTCTTTTTCCACTTTAACAAATCCATCAAGCACATCTCGATTCAGCACAGGCGATAAAGTATTATTAAATGATTCAATATATTCGACCATTTTAATCAATAAGCTTTTTATAGAAGTATATGTACTCACATTTCGATTTGCTAGTAGAAAATCTATTATTTTGTCTGATGCTTCTATTGCTAGTTTTTTCTTAGTGTTTCGATCATTTTCGGTAAATATTTTCTGGATCAATTTCAGCGGGATTTCCATTTTGGGTAAATTCAAATAATTTCTTAATATAGCAATTATACAGAAAGATATGTTTTGCTATTTAATCGCTCAAAATTTATCCTCGATTTTAAAAATATTATTTACTATATATAAACAAAGAAATAAAATTTCTAATTAAAAATAAGTAGATATATAAATCATGTTGAATTATTGATTTTCTCATATTGCTAGCTCTACTCTTTTTTCAAGAGAATTATTAATTATATAAATGTCTATTTGTTGAAATTTAAAATAGCTGTATCGCAAATCTTTAGTAGGATTGGTATAAAGATAAAATTACCAATTAATTTAAGCTTATATATAAATCAAAATATTCTTAAATAAAGTGGCATGCTTTATACTATCTAATAATAATATTTTTTTATTAAATTTAAAAAGCTGTCCCACTTGCTTAACAATTCAGTTTATACCCACATTATTTATTAATCTTTACATTTACATTACATATCTTTAAAATTTAAGAACCAATTTCAAATACATTTTTCTAAGCCATGCCCCATGAAAATTAAAGTTGCATTTATAATCGGTTATAACGGTAAGAAATACCACGGTCTTCAATTTAACCAGTCACTTCCGACCATCGAAGGCGTATTGATAGATGAACTGAGAAAGATTAAAGCTATAAGCGAGTTGAATGCCATTCACCCTAGAAAGATAGGGATGCAACGAGCATGTCGTACTGATAAAGGGGTTCATGCTGCCATGAATATTATTACATGCAAAATTGAGTTTGTGATTAGTGATGAGTGTTTTGAGAAGCTAAGAGAGAGTTTATTACTTTCTGGAATATATCTTTATAAAATTGTACGTGTTCCCCGAGGATTTGTACCTAAGAATAGGTGCGATTCGCGAGTCTACGAATATTTTATCCCCACTTTTATTTTAGAAAAGGAGAATTTTAATGAAAATTGTAAAATATATAACAATAAAAAAGATAACGAGATAGAAAATAACATTGATACTTTTATTAAATACAGAATATCTGATGAAAATTATAAAAAGATAAAAAATATTTTGGAATCATTTAAAGGAGTAAAAAATTATCATAACTTTACAGCTCAGAATAATACAAAAGGAACTTCACGTATTATTAAATCAATAACGGTTTCAGACCCATTGTTATCAGGTGAGGTGGAATATATACGTATATCTCTGCATGGACAAAGCTTTATGCTTCATCAAATTCGAAAAATGATAGGACTGGCTGTGATTGCTCATAAGTATTGTTCTAATCCAGAAGAAGTGATGGATATGTCATTTGGAGGAGATCGTATAAATATTCCTAAAGCACCTTCTTGTTTTCTTTTATTAGATGAGCCATTTTTTACATATTACAACGACAAGTATAAACTTACTCATCCAGAAATAGTAATATCAAAAGATGAAAGGGAATCCATTAAAAATAAAATAATATATCCCGAAATACTAAAGAAAGAAAATTTATTTTCATTTATAGAATGGAAACAAATAATTTATAAACATTATTATGAGTTTAAGTATATTAATTAAATAATATCGTACATTATTTTACACCTAGAAATTTATCGTATAAAATACACTTCTTAACTCATCTTAATCATTAAGGTGTCGTTTATCAGAAATTATATTAAATTGTAATGAGATAATATATTATGTGTAAGTTATATTGTCAAAAAAAACTAACGAATAGCCTCCTTAAAATGGTGATAAAAAACTTTAAAAATATGAAAAAATACTATTTTTAGTAAATAATCTAAATATCTTAATTGAATATCTTTTAAATAGAACGTTATTACGAAATTGTGTATAAAATAAAAAAGGTAAATAAATGTAGTATAAAGCTTATTTATTCTTTATCTCAGATAACAATTACTATTTATAAAATTTCAGAAAATCAGTTATAATAGATATATCTAAAGAAGCTAAGATTACTGAAATAAAACAATTCAATTTTGAATGAAATGGTAATAAAAATATAATTACTTTGAAAAAATAAGAAGTAAAAGATATTATATAAATAGATGTATCTGTTATATCTAAGGAGAAATATAACAATTGAAGAATAGAGTGGATCTAGAGTGTAAGTATTATAAAATGGGGTGAATGTTTGCTGTACAAATAAAAAATAGTTGATGTAAGTTATTACGATAATAATTCATCAAGATATCTAACTTTTACAGTTTTTTTGATGTATTTAAAATTTTTTTAAAAAACTAAATGATTTCTTATTCAAAAATAAGTTACTTTATACATTTTGTCTATCTTACAAATCATCGATACGAACTTAAACATCGATTGCATGCAAAAAGATTCGAAGTTATTATTAAAAGTAAAGGAGCAACTAAAAACGTATTTAAATGAATATTTTAGCAAGTACTTTTTTTAAAAAACATATAAAATAATTATTTAAGAATTTTATATTTCACTGAATGAGAATAGATTTAGTTTCTTTAATAAATACATATTTACTATTTGGGTATTGATTACTTAAAAATTCAATCTTTACTTTTAAAAGCTGATACTATAAATTTTTTATCATAAATTTAGTATTAAGATACATAATATTAATATACACATATTAGATAACATTTGAACATGTGTTTTATAACATTATATATTTCTTTATTTAATAAATCAAAAATGCATATGAATTAGTGGAGCATCTTATTATTTTTTATTTTAACATGTAATATATATCAATCCAAGAAAACATACTTTTCATAACTGGTGAAGAAATTACATTATGCCATTAACTTCTTAGTTTTACAAATGCCATGATATTATTGGTAAATAGTAAAATAATTTTATTTTTTTATGTTAATTTATAATATTGATAAGAAACATTATTAATATATAAATTGAGCTTGATAGTACTGGAGTATATGAATACTTAGGTATAGAGGATCATAGTAGCAATATTATGCGAGAATCATTCGAGAAGGTAAAATGTGAGCTACGAGGAAGAGTGAATAGACTGTGTGATTCTAATCTAAATTCAAAAAAATTATTTTAAGCAATAAACGAGCATTCCATTTTTCTTGTCAAGTATCACATTAGACTACAACACCTTGAACCTGCTGACTTCTTAAAGCTTATCCTGAAATACGCCAAGCTCTAATTAAACATAAGATACACTTAAATCCTGGTTGTAAAGAGAGGTTATATCTTCCACGAACGATAATGGAAAAAAGTTTTCATTCTGTAGAGATGAAAAGTGAGTATATGCTTCTTCAATTACTAGATACGCTGAAAAAATATAAAAATATTTCATCAAGACAAGCAGCGATCTTGAAAGTTGAAGAGCAAACTAAGACATACCTCTCTCTTATATACCAATACCTCAGGTCAAAGTACTCACTGACAGACGTTTCTGCCAAGAGTCTTTTGAATGCTCAGCGTAGGCTCCTTTATGACGGAATCAATAAGAAAAAATTTCATGAAAAGTTATATAGGGCCCACTCAAATCAGCTTGTTAGTTTAAAACACTCTTCCACTTGGATGAAATAAGGGAATATTGATCCTCGTGCTGAAGGAATTTATTGCTATATCCAAGATGGAAACGGTTTTTTGGAGACGATGCTTTACAATGCCAGCACTGTGGTAAAGCCAAAAAGTCGATCGACCATCTGACAACAGGTTGTGATCGAATGCTGAGACATGACTATACGTGAAGGCATAATGAGGTACTTAGGTGTATTCACCTTCTACTTGCGATTAAGTACGGCTTTAAAAAATCAAAAAAACTACGAACTCATTCAGTCCAGGAGGTCATGGAAAATGAAAGAGCCGAAATTCGGGTTGATACAAGGATAAGGACTGATATCCTAATAAAAAATAATAGACCAGATATATTTATTTACGATAAGAAGGAGAATGAAATTATATTAGTTGAAGTTGGTATAACGAGCCAAGATAATCTCCAAATTGTTGAAACGGAGAAGAAGAGGAAATACAATTTTTTGACGAATGAATTAGGCTTGCTATACAAAGCAAAAACTAAAATAATATTTTATGTTATGACATGGGATGGTGTAGTAACTAAGCACCACAGAAATTATCTTAAAAAATTAAATATAATCTCTACGATAGAGGCATACATCCAATCGACGGTACTGAAAAAAACGCTCGAAACCATATCACTTGAGTATACATTGAGGATAGCATAGACGTAAGAGACCGAGTAGAGGATGCTGTGAAAAGATTTAGAGAAGAAAGTGCCACTGGACACCAACTCAGGCCATCGAAAAGAAAGATAAAGAATAATATATAGCATTAACCCTTAAATAAATACGATTTCATAATTTATTTGATATACTTTAGGGCTCCTTTCATATTTGGAATGTCGTTATTAACTCGGTGTAACAATTATTTCACTTTAGTGCTAGTATCCTGTTTATCAAAACCGTTCTAACTTGCAAGAAATAAAAAATTGTTCGATATTTTGGCAGCGAATTAGTGCAGTTTTATTATTGGACTATTAATATATATAAAGCTGTGTGGCTGTCTTACCTAAATTATCCAAAGCGGATAATTTAGTTATAAGTAGAACATTTGCGCAATGTCTTGGTCAACTATAGTGCACAATTTGTTATTATAATGACTTATTCACTTATTTTATTATAACCTGCTCAAAGTAGAGCTGAATATATTTCCATGAATCGTCAACGATGGATACATATAAATGCGTAAAACTTGATTACTCTCTAACTGCCTTTTAAAGCATACACCTTCAAAGACGAATGAAAAAATTAGTCAAGTAACCATTTATTGAACACATAAAAATAAGTAAACAGTTATGAAATAATAATTTAATAATGTACAAGCAATACTCGCCTGACACTCGAAACCGAAGAGCCAATTTTTACGTAATTTTGAATATAAATTTAAAATATTAATAAAAAATTTAACCCAATGGAAATAAGACTAGTCATAAAGAAAATATTAAATAATGAAAAATTAGGTACAATAGAATTGACAAGTAAAGACAAATATTCATACAATGAATCTTTGGAGGAGTTTAATCCTAGCCAATTGCTATACATGGCTGTGCCTTATATCCAAGCATATATTCTGAAGGATGAAATGAAGGAGAAGGCAAGTGAGTATTATACACAATATTGTGATGAGTGCGAAATCATGGGCTTAGTTAAGGACTCATTGCGAAAAACCGGTTTAGACGATAGAGACACGAAGCTGGCTATACTTGCCTACAAACGCACTTTTGAGAATAGTACTCATGAATGGGAAGATAGAGGATGGGTGCTTGGATTGCTGCGATATTTTTATTATATTGCGATTGAAAATATTAGATTTTTAAAAGCAGAAATAGAATTTGAGAAGATGGAAAGAAAATATGAGGAAAAAATAAAAGAAATCGTATGTATCCGTGTTGATGAGAGAGGGGAACGAAAAAAATTGTTGGTTGATAGAAACAAGCCGACAATGTCTTTAGATGAATATGCAGATATGGTGATGAAAGCCAAGGGTATGATGAATACAATAGAAGATGATATCCCACTGGAAGAGGAAATAGAGCCCAGCAGAGAAGAACTAATTGCAATGGATGAACTGAAAGAGGAAAAAGGAAAAGGAAATACTATAGGAAGAGGTTGAGATTAGTTATATTATTGCTTCAAATAAATGTATTTTTTATATTTAATATCCGTTAATTTTTTTTAATTAAAATTTTATATATTTACTAATGAAAAAATATGACCTATTTAATAAATAATTTATTTATATTTTATATTTTTGCCCCTCAATGGAAAAAACAAGAGAAATTATCATTGAACACGTAAAAGAAGTCCATAACTGTCCCAGAATAATAAATTGGTATTCATCATTCGATTATGAAAAATATTACAAACCAGAAATACAAGAAATATTTTCAACTATCAAGTCAAACTATCCAGAATATCACTCCTTGTTAGCTACAGCTGTAAATTTAATATATATCAACCAACGTATGATTTCTATGCCTAACAACCAGTCAATGGATATTATAACACATTTTACATTTTTAAATAGTATCAATTATATCTTGGATAAGGAGATGAAAGAATTGAAAAGGGAGATGTTGGATCTTTTTGATAGGGTAAATTTTATGATCAATTCTGTTTCTGAAGAGGAAATAATTAATTTTTATATCTTGGTTTATCTTCCTACGAATATTTTTATATTACTAAATGATATGGCATTGGATGAGAAGACTGATAAAATATCTAATAGGGAGGTATTTAATCAAATACCTGATGAATTTAAGGAAGAATTCTCATATTATGATAATAAGAAATATGAAATTTTGAAATCAGTGCTAAATATAATATTTAAATAAATTAATATGTTAGTGCAGCATGTTCTTTTAATATTAAAATAATACTTTAGAGATAATAGAAGAAGATAGAAAAGGATAGTAAAATAGAGATTATGTTATTAGTGTGAATAACTTATCTTACTATTATAGGTTTATTAATTACATTAAAAGGTTTATTAGACACAATCAGAAGATGGAGAGACAGATAAGTAATATCATTTGATAAGATGAGGATAATAATTTAAATTATTAGCTTTTAAATAAAATGAATGTGATTAAAATAGGAGGCATTGGGATTGTAAGAGAGATAGAATAAAATAAGAATGGAATGATTGAAGGATCAGGTTTTATTGTACATTAATTAAACAAAGATAATATAAAAGGAATACGATAAGTAAACCTTTATTAAATAAAATTAAACTTTTACAATAAAAATATTTATTAGACCTACAAAGTGGAAGAATAAAATTTCAAATTTAATAATAAAATATTAGAAAAAAACTAATATGAGAAAAATAAATAAAAAATAGTTTAACATAACCAAACTCGTATATAAATTATTTCTTATAGAGAGTGTATAGCACACTATTGAAGTGCATGTGTTTATATATTTTTATTTCTTTTTGGTTTAAAAAAATATTTTTATGGGCTGTAAATGCAACAAACGCATAAAGAGGCAATCACCATTGCATTTAAATGAAATTTAAAGTTTGCCCTTATCATACTCCCGTAGTAATTTTTAGTTTAATAATAAATAACAGCAAAACTTATCATCCGAAATGACGTTAAGCTAGGACGATAATTTACTAATAGTTTTGGGTGTCAGAAGCTACTGGACAAGTATAAACTTGGAATTCAAGTCCGAAACTGTCTATCTATATGTGTGTGTTTTGTAGATGGCCAACTTACCAATTTTCTTCATTCCTATTCAGAAGTGGGAGTTTTAGAGGTTTGTTTAAAAGCCATCAAGTTTCACACATATTTGGCATTTGGTTAATGCACCCATTACCAAATTGACAACTCACGAAAATATCCTGAGCTCTATCTAGAGCAAAGGAGGTACATCTGAAATAACAATGAATATAGAAATATAAAAATATACCCCACGCTTAAATTAAACTAAGGCAACACGCAGACGTTCCACTTATATCGGAATGTCTGCAGCAGGGTGACTCCGGGTAAGTCAGCTGCACGACTTCATATGGACGCTTACTAGTGACACTAAGATGATAAAAGTGCCCTGGTTTGATGCCAAAAGTACCGGGCTACAGGTACCCTGCCTTACTTTCAGGTCGATCTGGCGCCGATAGATGGTATGGGTTTCGACTAACAGCGGTATGAGTACTAAAAAGATTGTCTCAATTGAGACAGTTGCTGCACTGGGCCAAGAACCTCACAGATTATTCCATATATAAAAAGAGCCTCTAGAGTATAGCCAAGGAATCATAAATCGTGAAATATTAAGTTTATATAAAGACAACAAAACTTTATTAAAATTATAATTATTGGTTTATGCATGAAAATATAAGAAACAAATATTTTAAAAATAAGAAAAGAGCATCCAGTTAAGATAGCATCATATCATAATCATACCTCACACATTACTTTCTTTTTCATTAGTCTCTTAACAAACTCCCTTGATCTTATTCCCATAATAGTCAAGACAACATGATATATAGAAAGAACTATAAAGAGAAGGGTTAACACACCATCTACCATTAAAAACCATATCATAGCCACTGCACCCAGTACTGGAAAGTTCCAGTCCACTGTTTCGCATAATAAACTGTAAAAATATAATAGGCTGTAGCATAAGGATACTGCAGTACTAATAATATATATAAGAAAATAAGTGTGATTGTTTTTACCAATACAATTATCAACCCAGGGACAATGGTGATCACATTCTAAGACACAAATATCACAGTAGCGGCAATGTGTGAAATATTGTGGCTTTATTATACCACAATCACTGCAATACGACGATACCTCATCTGGCACTTGAAATGCATTTGAATTAATATATCCAGGATCAGTTAAAGAAGTTTTAACCATTGAAAAGCTACTAATTAAAGATAGAATCCATAGTATGATACGAGTATGCAAGGAAACATTTTCAGAGATAGAATAAGAAATCAGAATAAGGACAATAAAAATATGGAAGGTGAAGCCAACCATCAAGCGATAACTTTTAGGGGAATCTTCATCCATGCGGAGACATAGAAGGAAAGCCTTAAGGGGAAGTCAACCAATGAAATAAAAGGAGAATAACAATTAATATTATAAAATTATAAGATATAATAAAAAACAGAATAAAATATAAAACTTTGTTTGAAAAAAGTATTCCACGATTCCTTGATTATATTTGAAAGTAGCATTTTATATTGCTGGTGTTATTGATCCGATGTAAATACGACAATCATTTTCCTTTAAGTACTTATAGATAATATAATTAATATGAAATAATATATTTGTTATTTATATTCTTGTATTCTCTATTATGATTCATTGTTTATTAAAAATATTATTTATCAGTAAATAACTGATACTGTAGATCCATAAATTCATTTATAGTGTCATACTGTTCACACATTACACAAATATTCTTTTCTAATCTTTCTAACTCTCTATCCATCCGAGTAATAATATCATTTATATTAGAAGCAATATAAGATAAATTTTCTCCCATAGAGGGGATTTTTTTTAAAAAAAATAATATCAGAAATAATTTCTCCCATCAAGGGATGCTTTTTTTAGAGACGTTGAAAGAAAATAGAATTGGTGAATGGAAGGACGAATACATTGCATATAAGAAACTTAAGTTTGTTCTTAAGACTGAGAGAAAGGAATTTATAAAAGAAGTTATGAAAGAAATCATGAGAGTAAATGAATTCTTTGTAAGCTTGGAAGCAAAGGCCAGGGAGGACAAGGTAATTTTGTTTAGAAATATAAAGAAGCATAGAAATATTCCAGAATGTTTAAAGGAGATATTTGATGAGAATGCTCTCAGTGATAAAAAAGATGATAAGAAGGATGATATAAAAGAGAGTATTGTAATTGATAATGGAGAAGTAAAGGATGAGATAAATGATAGAATTATACCACAAACCGATGAAGATGAGTCAAGTAATAAATGTAATACCGTAGCTGACCAATCAACTAGTGAGGAAAAGAATATGTCTCGCAGTGAGACAAGAAATTCAGGCATAAAGCATATATTCAAAAGGGGTGCACGTCAATTTCTTAATCAATTCAACATAAAGGAAAGAATTTCTTGGAAGTCTCAGGAAAATTCAATAATAAATTTTCTGGCTCTGCTAAATTCTATTGAAAGATATCGGGATTTAAATCTTACTGGATTTAGAAAGATTCTTAAAAAGTATGACAAGAAGTATGGAGAAAATACTCTTGAAAAATTATATCCTGTCGTTGACTCATCATACTTCTCTTCCTCTGTGCATGTTCCTGAGTTGGTGAACCAAGCCAGAGTGGTTTATAAGGTCTTATTTGCAAAAAATCCAGCAATGGCCAAACGAGCCTTTAAGAGGATAGAGGTAGGTGCCAAGGGTAATCATGTGGCTAGTTTTTTTGCTGGAGTATTTCTTACTACATCTTACATACTTTGGGATAGTATAGATCTTTCTAGTACCAAAAAATATCAGTTTTTTTATTTTTTATTTTATCCCTTACTTTCGGCTCTAATTTTCGGTTTAACCATGGAATTACTAAAAAGAAAATCTATTAATTATAGCCATATATTAAAGCTTAATCCTTTGGTTAAGACGGGTTTAAGCCAATACTTCCTATTAATAACCGCCTTATTAATATTACATACAGGTGGTGTTTATATAGTTTCTAAGTATAATGTATTATCCTTTGGTTATATCTTCCTCTTAATTAGTGCTATAGTAGTATGTCCTTTTAATATCTTTTATAAAGATAGTAGATATTTCTTTGTTGGTACGTTCTGTGAATGTTTGTTTGCTCCTTTTTTTGAGGTTAAATTTCGACATTTTCTTATTGCAGACTGTGTTCTTAGTTGCAGTTACTCGATTGTACTTGGATATAAGTATTTCTTTGGAGATCCAGGTTGGTTCCGCCTTTTTCTTATTACTTTCTTCCCTCTACATATACGGGTGCTCCAGTGTCTAAGACGATATTATGATACCTGGGATATGTTTCCACACTTGTTTAACTGTCTCAAGTATCTTCTCTCGGTTACTTTTACATTTATTTCAATTTACAGCAATGAATATCCCTCAAAATTTTCTAATTCTTCAAAAATTGTTATTGGGATTATAAACTCGACATATTCCTCTGCATGGGATATTATTGTTGATTATGCCATAGATAGACAAGAAAGAATATTTCCATATCCAGTATATTATATACTTCCTCTTTATAATATATTTGGAAGGTTTGCTTGGACTTTATGCTATTTCTTCAATAATATTCCTCACCAGCTTGCCGTAATTGAAATCATAAGAAGATATTTCTGGGCTTTGATGCGAATAGAAGTGGAGCATTTGAATAACCAGGACAAACTTAAGGAAATTAGGCATAGGATAGCAGGTAATGGAGATTTATTTTATCAAAAAGATATACCTGAGATAACTGAGGCGGATGAGGAGATAGTCTAAAATAAATAAAAAAAATGTGATAGCTTATAATTTAAATAAAGTATATTCATTATGAATATTATTACCCATGATAAAAATATTACTTGCAGGTTGTGGTGGAACTGGCACAGAAATATTAAAACTTATAGTAAAATATAAAAATATAAATCTGACTGTGATAGATAATGATTATGTGGAGATTACAAATTTAAACAGACAATTTATGTTTTTATCTGAGGACATAGGTTCTTTAAAGACAGAATGTATTACTAAGTATCTCAAAAAATATAAAAATATAGATATTGAGTATCTCTCATATGATGTTAAGCATCTATCTGATCTGCCATATGATATTACTATATGTGCTTTGGATAATATGTCTGGGAGGATGCATCTTAATTATTTATTTTCTAATAAAATTGGGAGTGGTGATAATGAAATCATTGAACCGGTGTTTGTTGATTGTGGGTTAGAAGGGGAGAAGGCGCATGTTAAGGTAGTTAGAAGAAATACATCGTGTTTATATTGCATAAAGAGTTTGTATCCAACTTATAATACACCCAATATTTGTACGTTAAGCACCCACACGTCAGATAGAAACAAATTAATAAAATCTCTGTTGCTTAAAGAAAAAGAAGATAACAACAAACCAGAGGAATACTTAGAGAAAGTGAAAAGGAAATACAACATGATAGCTAAAGAGAAGAAATTGGAACCAACAAGTATATTTGAGCTAGAAGGTATTGATAAAGAGATTATCCCTACCACATCTTATATCAATTCAATATGTGCTTCATTATGCGTTTATGCAGTTGCTAAAATAATTAAAAGAGAAGAAATTGAATTTGATTTTATATTTTATGATGGGGAAAAAGTACCTTATTTAAGTATATTTAATTTGGAGAAGGATAAAAATTGTATTCTATGCAACAAATAAGAAAGTAATATTTTTGTTTATTATAATGCATTGTTATATTATAAAATAAATATTTTTGATACGATCGTTGAATAAATAATATTTCGTTTTCAATTTTATGATAAATTTTAAATCTCAATTTTAGTATATTCGTAGACAAGTCTTGTACCTCGGTGGTTTTAAATATTTCACTATAAAAAAATATTCAAGTTAGAAACTTGGTTGGGGTTTTATTTAGAAAACTCGATACTTAAAAATAGTCAATCGGTGTGATAAGCTGGCAGCACACCATATTTAGTTAGTAGTGATAAATGGTATCTATTAATGTTTTCTTTATTGAACTAAGATCTTCATAATTTATTATCACTTGACTATATTCTTTTTCATATTTTGAATAATCTGTAAGGTTTTTGGCTTATGCAGTGACTGTCTCAATTAAAATGATCTGTGAACTCATACCGCTGTTATTCGTAGCCCATATCGTCTATCGAAGCCAGATCAACCTTGTAAACAGAGCAAAGATCTGCAGTACAGTACTTTTGGCATCAAACCGAGGCACTTTTATCATCCTAATGTTAATATATATAAGGCTGTTCAGCTAACTTACCTGGGGATTCCTATACAGATATCTTAATTACAAACAAAACTTCTGCGCATTGCCTCGGTTTAATATAGACACAAGTTGCTTTTATACATACTTTGTTATGTTGTCATCAGATGCGACTTTTATGTTCTAAGAATAACTCAGGGTATTTTCGTGAATCGGAAATGGTTGCATTAATCAAATGCCATATATGTGTAAAACTTGTTGAAATTGCTATAATCGCCGCTTCCTAAAATGAATAAAGAAAGTTAGTAATCTTGCACACATATAAATAGACAGTTTTAGACTCGAATTTCAAGTTTTTACTTGTTCAGCAGCTTTTGACACCACCATTTACTAAAAAGTTCTCATTCTAGTTTAACGTGGGTTTTTTATATTTAAATATTAATGCATACATCCATTATTTATTAATTCTATAAATAATATTTTCGATATGGCATGCACCCACACTCTCTTCTGTTATATACTTAACATGATTACATCTATTATAATATAACAATATTTATACAACGTATTAAATAATACGTTATTATCGTAACTGTTTTTTTTGTAACATATAACACCTAATAATTAATATTATACACCATTACTTTATATAAAATGCAGTTGATATTAAAATGAAGTTATTAAAAACAGAAAATATTATATATCCACTGGTAAATTGCATTTAAAAAAACAGTTTATTAAAGTTGATTTCAGACGAACTTGAATGATAAAAAAATATTTAATTAAATGAAATTAAAAAATATAATTTATAAATGTGTCAAAAACTCTTTTGCTTATTGAAATATTTGACCCCAATGCTTTATTTGATCGGTTTGGGTCTTGAATATGAAAAGGATATTTCTATACGAGGATATGAAGCAATAAAAAAAAGCAAGTATATTTACTTAGAAAATTATACCAGTTTATTGCAAGTTAATAAAGAAAAATTAGAATCATTTTATAAAAAAGAAATAATTCTAGCTACACGAATGTGTCTGGAACAAACAGAAATAATAATAAATCAAGCACAAGAGCATATTGTTTCTGTATTAGTTATAGGAACACCATTATTTGCCACTACGCACACTGAATTACTTCTCAGAGCACAGAAGCATGGAATTAAAACTCAAGTTGTTCACAATGCATCCATTCTCAATGTGATGGGTTCTTGTGGGCTCTATTCATACACCTTTGGAAGGACGGTGTCAATTGTTAAATTCACAGAAACTTGGAAGCCAACAAGCTTTTATGATGCAATAAAGAATAATTATGAAGCCGGACTCCACACGTTATGTTTGCTAGATTTAAAAGTAGATGAAAAAGAGTCTTGGTATATGGACGGGCACATTGCACTCAACCAACTGCTTGAAGCTGAGGAAATAACAAGATATAATTTGTTAAATACATACACCAAAATATTTGTTATTTGCAGATTTGGATGCGAGAACCAAAAAATATATTTCGATTCGATTGGTAATTTGCTAAATTTAGATTTTGGACCCCCGCTTCATTCTTTAATAATTCCAGGACCAATGGATAGAATTGAAGAAGAATTGGTAAATGATATGTTTAAATCTTAATAAAATAAGTTAAAACAAATTTTATCTCATTAAAAGTTTATAGTGTTAGTTTTTTCATAATTGCTTTGGGTAAGTGATTTCGACTTTTAAGATACTCTACTGTTATCTAAATCTTATTTGTAATTTTCTCTTTCCTTTGATACTATTCATAAATTTTAAGGATATGCTTTTAAGTGTTCTTTTCAGCACTTTGATTAGATATATTTTTCTATTAAGAATATTGTCTCCTTTAATTAACTTTTACAATATTTTGATACTATCTCGGTTCGCGTTGAAAGATATAATATTTTTATTTTATTTTTATACAACAATATTCAATTAATTAGCTAAAATATCATATTTTCTCAATTTTAACTACCCGATGGTTGCCCAGGCTTATTATTTTCTTTAATATTTACTTTAAATAGAATAGCTTTTTTATAATACACATATTTCATTTTTTTAGATGCTCAGTAATTTCAATTATATAACATTAATTTTTATTTAAAACCTTTATCACTAAATTATAAATATTGTGTGAATAAAACAATAACTTCCTTTTAAATGTCTTAATTTTTTATTCATTAACCATTTATTAACTAGCTGCATCATATTTTTAAGAAACATTGATAAATATAAAAATAGTGCATTCTATATGAAAAATTAGTTTTTAATTTTCATATATTTATTTCCTTTACTATCTCTTCTCATGCAATATTTAAGACCAGTTATAGATCCAATATATGTTAAGTATGAATTTCTTGTTATTTCAATGAATTATATTTGTAATCAGAAATTAATACTGCAACCACATATAAGTATAATATTCATAAATATATCTTAATAAATAACATTAATAGAAAATATGGCAAGTGTGTCAACCATATAACGTGGGATAAGTTAATAAAAATACGAGTAATCAGAAATTATATTTAGAAATAAGTGACTGTGATTATATGGTTCAATTATAGTAAACTAATGATAGCTTACGTAAAATATAAAAATATACTTCTTAATATTGATGAAATGTTTATTTGGCAAAACTAATAGTTTTTATTAAGAATTATCACAGATAAAATAGATTAATCAACTTAAAAGTGGCCAATTAAAATATAAGTTTGATAAAAATAAATTAAAATAATCAACATGTAAAGTAATGGCTAATAATAATTTATAAGTAAAAGAAACAGCTGTTATTCTCTTTTGATTATTTTCTAACTATTTTCGTATTTAAATTGATTGGTAATCACAAACACATAAGCTAATACTTGTATTTTATAGTCGAGCTAAATCAAAGGGTTGGTTTATTGCAGTAATATGTATGATTTCTTAATAACGAATACTATATATTTTTAAAGTAATTATTTCAAGTGAAAAAAATAAATATGTCATTTAAAATTTAAAAATTCGTTTATTCTCAACCTTGAAAATATTGATTATTTATATAACTAATATTTCTTAAAAAGCTTTATAATTTGATTGAATTTAATGAATACATTTCATTATATTTTTAACATATGACTTGTGATTATCATAATTTTATTTTATATATTTTTGGTGTTAATACCATACATATTTTCTGTTTATTTATAATTTTAACATATTAATCAACTACAAATAAGAATAGAGCAATGCTTTATTCAGATAATAATACTTTATTAGTGGTGCTTATTAATATTTTAAACTGGGTTGCCTTATATATGAATGTTAATTGCAGTGTTAGCGAAAATTGATTTAAAATGCAGGATATTAATCGAAAATAAACTATGGAAATAATAAGTTTTCATATAATAATCTTAAAATTCAAGAATATCAATTGATTGAATATATTTCAAATAAAGTAATTAATTATATGTACATAGAAAATATTAACTCGCTTTATTTAAACGAAATCTTTCACGGTTTATGATTTCTTGGCTATACTCTAAAGGCTCTTTTTATATATGGAATAATCTGTGAGGTTCTTGACTCAGTGCAGCAACTGTCTCAATTGAGACAATCTTTTTGGTACTCATACCGTTGTTAGATGAAACCCATACCCTATATCGAAGCCGGATAGACCTTACGAACAAGGCAGGGTACTTGTAGCCCGATACTTTTGGCATCAAACACAGGCACTGTTATTATCTTAGTGTCACTCGTAAGCGTCCATATGGAGCCGTGCAGTTGACTTACTCGGGCCCCTTATTGCAGACATTACAATATAAGCGAAACGTCTGCGTGTTGCTTTAGTTTAATCTAGGCACGGGTCTGTTTTTATATCTTCATATTCATTATTTTTCCAGATGCGCCTCCTTTGCTCTAGATATGACTCAGGATATTCTCGTGAGTTGTCAATTTCGTAATGGGTGCATTAACCAAATGCCATATATGTGTGAAACTTAATGGCATTTGAACTAACCTTTAAAACATCCACTTCTGAAGAGGAATGAAGAAAATTAGAAAGTTGGGCATCTACAAAACACACACATAGATAGACATTGGGGCTAGAATTCCAAGTTTGTATTTGTCCAGCAGCTTCTGACACCCAAAACTACTAGTAAATTCTCGTCCTAGTTTAACGTCATTGCGGACGATGTAGTAATAAAGATTTTATATTATTAAATATATAAATCCGTTTTTAGTTCTGGATAATCAAGTATAAAATGAAAAATGTCAATTGTTAAAGATACGCAATACATTTAATTTAAAGATTTAATATATTATTTATGCTAATAACATTATATTAAAAATCCAAGTGAAAATGATAATGATTTTACAGCAATTGTAGTTAAATTTTATTTAAATGGGGGTTATATTTAATAGTATTACTTTTGATATTATTTTCCTTTGACTTGCGGTAGATATCCAGTTCTGCTAGCTTTCATTAGAGCGTCGACTGTTTTCTCAACAACATCCATCGCTTCCAATCCATCCTCAATAATTCATCGATGCTCAAGGGAGATGGTTTCGAGCGTCTTTTTAAGTACAGTTGATTGGATATATGCTTCTATTTAAGGTGTAATCCCGAGCTCTTCTAGATAGCTTCTGTGGTATTTAGTCGCAACACCCCCTCATGTTAACACATATGTTATTATCTTAGTTTTTGCTTTATATAGTATTCCAAGCGCAATTGTAGTTAATACAATATTTATATAAAAAAATTTAAACAGAAAACAACCAATATAATATTTTCACAATAATTATAAAAAATATATGAGTCATTATAACAAAATTTAATATTTTATTTAACTGATGCAACCAGTCGCCCAATAATGTAAATTATAGCTGATTTCCATCTGAGCAAAAAAATCCTACCTGCTGTTTATTTTTTGTTAGAATTAATACTAAATTACATGATTCTATAAATATGCCAGCGCATTCTGATATAGAAAAATGTGTTGTATTATTTTTATACAGAAATTTATACTCAGAAATAATTGTACTCAGAAAACTTACCACTAAGCTATTACATGTCATTTTAAAATCATATAAATTTCAATAAATATAATATCTCTTCGAACCAATTTTATTCACCTGCTTCGAGTAACTTATCATATCATAAATTTTTACTTTTAAATATTGATATTGAAAAAATAGCAAGAACAAATATTCTTATATAATAGGGATGGAATCTCATCATATATGAGTTTAATCACATAATATTTTTAGTAATTTAGATAAGGTTATATATTCAAAAAAAATGA
>SBIQ01000032.1:0-25542 GCA_014805555.1 Astathelohania contejeani | reverse complement strand
TGTAATAGGTTTCTCAAGCAATTTCATATATGTATATAACTTAAATGTATTTAACTGACCCTTAAAACTCTATTTCAGATAAAAAATAAAAGATCGATGGTTACTCACAAATAAATAGACTGCCATAGATTTAAAAATATATTTATATAGCACATATTCCATTTTAGTTTAATATTCTATCTTGAGATACGTCAAACTAAAACATAATAGTGTGTGGATACGCTGTCAAAATAAAGAGAAAGTACTACTAGAATTTTAAAAAAGTCTACTTTTTTTTTCAAAATCTGATAGTAGATTGGTCATCGTAGAAGAAAAGTATACATTAGTAATTATAAAACCTACTATAAACTTTTAATTCTACGATATCTTCTGAGCCATATCTTCTTTATAAAGTAAAAAGAGACATATTGAGTATAGAAAAGTGAAAAGATTGTAACAATAAAAGATATTTAATACTACAGCTAACTAATTTGTATATACTTTATAATTTAGCATCAGAGATGAAATATACAAAAAATTTAACTTTGTCACCCATATTAGTTGGACAACAAATATATTACAAATTATCTAAATTAAGTTATTAACAAAAACTTATAAAAGGACGTTTATGTATAAAAATGACAAATACTAAAACATTCAAACTATTAATTATACACTAAGTACTAAGAGTAGTGGATTATTGATAAATCACTAAAGAAATGAAAATTAATAGATAGTATAACACCGGGGAATTATATTATAAGGACTCGAAATATGCAGGTGTATCATAAACCACAGATAATAGAAATGTTCATTATTCGATATAAAATACTTTTTCTATACAAAAATAAGTAATAGATCAAAATCAATCGGAAGTATAAAGCAAATAATTAAACTACTGCAAAGAGTATTACATATGAATATCGTTATATTTTTGGCAACAGTTACATTAATGCTCTCTTCTCGCTTCCATGTATCGCAAAAGTTTAAATTTATATAATATTTTATGAAATGTAATTGTTAAAAAAGGTGGGTGTAGCTAAACCCCTACCAAAACCTGTGTATAAAATATCGCTACCTTAAACTATCTTTTGCCTTTGTATTATCGTAAATTGTTATTTTGGCGGCAATGGAAAATAATGATAACTAGTGGCGACTATTTAATATGAAATTTTTTTTGAACCAAAGATTGTGTAAATTATGATGGCGCTTAAGCGCAAGGACAATGGTGTGAATATAAGAAAGGCAAAATGCTTTAAATAACAAAGGAATTAAGTAATATGTTTTAAAATCAGTGATAAGAAGTGCAGTTTCAATGAAAGTTTTATAAACTTGAACTATTTATTCGTGTTAAAAAATATGATTTGACGATATTTTGAATTTTATAATCAACATTTCATTTCATGATTAAACATTTTTCTATATAAAATTACTTTTAACAATACTTTATTTACATTTTTTTAAGTTTATTAGCATTTCCCCTCTTTGCACCATAAGTATCTCTACTAAACTTGCTAAACAAAACATACAAAATAGAAACATACAAAAGATTAGAAACAAATGCACTAATTTGAAATATTTTAAGATATTTATCCTCACTCCATATTTCATCAACAAACAAATGAAGTACCAAAATACAGCATCCCAAAATAAACTGAGCCATTTGCATTTGTGTAATCAAATATTTATATTTTGACTTAATACCAATACAAGTTAACGAATAATAAAAATACATAATAGAATGAACAAAGGAATTTAACACTACAAAAATCCAAGATAAATGATTATGACACGATGCAAGCATCCAACAGCATATTATAGCACCTGCATGATGATACATCTGAAGAAATGATGTTTTTCTTCTATTAAGATGTAATATTATTGTATCAACGATCTCGTAATATTTAGAAAGATAGAATATCCAAAACCAGTGATTAAGGTCTGTACGCATAGTATGGTCCTGGTCAGCCATAAACTCAAAAAGTGTTTTTGTTTTGTAATGATAATAGACTATTGGAAATGACTTAACAAAACAAATTATGCTAAACAAACAAAGTATCAGATTATGAATAACCATAAAAAAAGTAAGTGGGGAGTAACGAGGACGTACATATGGAGGAACAGATTCAAATATCTTATTTTGTCTTTTGACATAAATAATGTATATTGCAGTAACCAGCACCGGAACTCTCCAATCCAATGTTATTTCCTTAAATTCTTTCAGATCAATCATTATTAGGGGATAAAAGTTTTTAATATAGTATTAATTACCAATCAGGAAAACTGATACGAAACAATATTCATCTTGGAAATAAAGGGGTATTGCGACGTTTAAATGATGTAAAAACCAATAATAAAATGATATTTTTATCTTTATTAACTTTATCATATGATTTAATGTGAATAACAAATAATTCTTGAGAACAAACAAAAAATTTAGATAAAATATATGATTCATGCAATAAAATAGAAAATGCCAAATATTTGTGTTGATTTTTCATGATTTAAAATTTTACTTTTCTAAAATAAAATATTTAATTTACTAGTAATAACTAGTTTCAAGACTAAATAAAATTACATCGTATTTCGTGAAGTATTAATAATTAGTAAAATAAATAATCAAGAAATGTGGTAAAATATAAGTGAATCAACGTATAATATCAAGTTGTTGTATATTTAAAATAAAAAATACATGGTTAGTGTTATTCTCTGTCTTTATTTTCTATGGCCTACAGTTGGCATCCAATAACACTTGCTTCTCCGAATCTTTTTACAGCTTCTTCTACTTGTTTTCTTACGTCTATGTCATCTTCAATGCTTCTTCTGTACTCAAGTGATATGGCATCAAACGTTTTCTTCAATACCGTCGATTGGATGTATACTTCTATCGTAGAATATATATTTATTTTTTAAAATAATTTCTGTGGTACTTGGTTACCATACCGTCTCATATCATGACATAAAGTATTATTTTAGTATTTGCTTTGTATAGCGAGCCTAATCTATTCGCCAAAAGGTCGTATTTGCTCTTCTTCTCCGTTTCAACAATTTGGAGATTATCTTAGCTCGTTATACCAACTTAAACTAATATAATTTCATTCTCCTTCTTATTGTAAATAAATATATCTAGTCTATTATTTTTTACTAGGATATAGTCCTTATCCTTGTATCGGCCCAAATTTCGACTCTTTCATTTTTCACGACCTCCTGGACGGAGTGAGATCGTAGTTTTTTAAAAAACTTACTTATTTGTTAACAGGTGGTAAGTACATCTAAGCACCTCATTATGCCTTCGCGTACAGTCATGGTCAAAAATTCGATTACAACCTGTTACCAGATGATTGATCGACTTTTTAGATTTATGCTGGCATCTTAAAGCATCGTCTCTCCAAAAAACGTTTCTATCTTGGATATAGCTATAAATTGCTTCAGTAAGAAGATCAATATTCTCATATTTCATCCAGGTAAAAGAATATTTTAAACTGACAAGCTGATTTGAGCGGGTCTTATATGACTTTTCAAAAAAGTTTTTTTGATTAATTTCGTCATAAAGGAGCTTACGCTGAGCATTCAGCAAACCTTTGGCAGAAACTTCTGTTAGAGCGTATTTTATACTAAGGTATTGGTATATTAGAGAGAAATGAGTCATATTTCGCTCTTCAACTTTTATAATCTCTGCTCGTATTGATAAAATATTTTTATATTGTTTCAGCATGTCCAATAATTTAAGGAGCATATCTCACTTTTCATTTTTACCGAATGCCGAAATATTACCGTCTCTGTTCGAGATGAGGCCTCTCTTTACACTCAGGCTTTAATTGTACCTTATGTTTGATGAGAGCTTGGCGTATGTCCAAAATAAAAATTAGAATAAATCATGAAAAGTATGATGGAATTAATGTATTAAAATTAAAAATAAAAATAAAACCAAATAAATAGCAAAGGTTGAGAATAAAACCTTTTAAGTGGTTATAAGAAAAGTTTAATATTTTAATAATAGAAGCGAATTTTGTTTTATAATAATAAAACGAACCATCAATTGAAAATCTTTTAAATAAAAAATCATTTTTAAAATAATGTTTGATGTAAAAATGAATGACGATATTGATGGTAATACATAGTATTGTAGAACTATAAATGCGATAAATGCTAATAATTACATAAAAGTGCAGATTTAAGTAATATAAAGAATTATTTTCTTCATACTGCAACATTTATACCTATTTATTAATTCCAAAAATAATTGATATGTGTAAATAAGCTAAGGTTTCCAAAATGACTTAAATTGATATATTTTTTATTTTATAATAGTTAATTGAAAACATGATGATCTATGAAAAATGCGATTAAGAAAACAATCATAAAAAAGTGAAAACATAATAGTAGAATAGTTAAGAATTAGAAAAATCAGTAAGAGATATAATTGGTGATGTTTTTGGTTTATAAAATTAAGTGTTTACAGATTATAAGTGTTTTTATAATTTTTTATTTTAATCAAATATTTATCTTTATTTCAAATAAAAACTATTATTGATGCCGAGAAAAGATTTGGAGAAGCAAGTGCTACTGTATGCCATCAAAAAGAATAACATAACAGTAACCTTCAAATAAAAAAACTATCATTAATTTGTAAGCTTTCACATAGATCATTACACTTAAAAGTATATGATAAATGTATTAAAATATTTATTAAAAGTGAGTGAATAAATGAAAATAGATTTAAAAGAATATGTTTTTAAAAACTTATAATATATATATTTGTTTAATATAATGGACGGATGGTAAATTTGATTCCTTAATAAATAAACATTTGATTTTTAGACAGTAATTATTTAATTATGGAGGCTTATTCTTCACCATAACCCTAAATTAATATCGATAAATTTTTATCTTTTTAAAATAAGAAAGAATTATGGTTCACGTGTTATTATACATTTACATAGTTTTTTAAAGTACATATTATTATCTGAGTAATGCATCCATTAAAACGAATAATACGAATATAATAGTTATTAGAAATATATTATCGATTAACTGCAAAAATACTTCTTCAAGTTCATATCTATAATAAAAATGACTTTAATATAAATTACTACATTCTTATTTAATTAAAAACACTTTGCTTATAGAATAACGTAGCCATACAATTAATATACTACTTTAATTAGCCCACCATTTTAATATTATATATGAAACAAGCTTAGATAATTTTTTATTTAATTAAAAAGCTTACAATATTTAAAATTATTATAAATCTGCCCCAATGGTAAGTGATGAAGAAAAAGAGTTGGATATTTTACTATCGCGACTTGAAAAAATTAATGGAGAACTTGACAAAATAATATCTCTAAGCTCAGAAATCAATAAATTAGACAGAAACCTAAATAAAATATAAATATTTCATTTTCCCTACCAGGATTTCTACTGCTTATAAGAAATTGTATTTTCGAAATAACTAATAAAAGGAGAAAGAGTAGCCGGATTCTCGCAGACTATTTTTAAATCGGGAATATCTTCTATCCTAAGCCCATCCAATCTTTCTGGATCCAAAGGTACAGAAATCTTTTTTGTAAGAGAATGTACTGAAAAAGGAGCTTTCAGGAGATGCTTTATTTCACTAGTTACGTTCTCATCAAGTCTGATAAATAAATAATTGTATAAATCTTCTTCTGTAAATGAGTTGGAAGACACTTCAAACTTTTGGGTGTCAAAAAAAGAAACATAATTTTTTAATATATTTGTGTATTCAGAAGAATATTTCTTCTTACTTATGACTGTTTTAAAGTATTTGACAATGGAAATCCTATCCAGATTGCTTAGCTGTTTTGCAATATCATCAAATACCCAACAATGAACACCTCTCCCGCCTGAATATATAAAAAGCAGTTTTTTAAATCCAAACTCTTCTCTGAGTGCGTAATTAAGCAGACAAATACCCGCCTTCACAATAATAAAGCATGCATTGCACATTGTTTTTCCATCACAACAGTCTCTTGTATAATCTGTGAGATCAATATCGAATACCAATTCTTTTGATCGTGGAATGAGTTCAACACCATGGCGAGGGCGTACATTATATACTGCACCAATGTCTATCTTAATAGGAACCTCCCGAATAAGTTTTTCCTTAAATATATCTAACGTATCACAAGTAACATACCGAATATATACGTTATTTTGTAAAGTAAATGATATTTCCCTACTTTCAGTTACTTCTAGCCAGTGATAAAGCTGTGCTGTAGGATGAAATTTTTGATAATAAATAGGCAGCAATGAAAAGTAATAATCATCCATTAAGGGTGATTGTATCTAAATTTTAATAGCTTAAATGATAGATATAAAAATGGGACAATATATTTATTTATATGATTGGAGATAATATTTTGAGTGTATTGATAAGAAAAATGAAATTACAAAGCAAATTATATACTAAATAAAATATTTTATATACGTTAGGTTAACTAAAAAAATATTAGCAGCTCTTCTATAAAACTCCGTGTTTGATCTGATTTCAATCTGAAAAAAAAAACCACAAAATTATTTCTAATTTAATAAGAGGGCTTATATTTATAAATTTAAACGTTTTTGTTCTGTATTATGGTATGACATGAGATAGGATATTGACGAAGTTTCATAAAAATTGCTTAAATATACTTAAAATTACATCAACTATCGAGACATATATCTAATCTATTGTGTTAATAAATGTTAAGTTATCTCATTAGAATTTAGGTGTAGCATTGAGGGTGTCATGGAAATAAGTAATATAATCAAAGGTGCGATCGAGAGAGATTGGGGATAATAGTACTGCTGGTTTATTATCACTTATAGAAGCAAATAAAACAAAACCATCATTTAATAAAAATTTTCAATGTAATAAATAGAAAGAGATAATTGTTTATCAAATGATAGTTAAATATAAAAATATTTAATATATTTAAAATAAATAATAACCAAACTACATTTTTATGTAATATAAATATTTATTTTTACGCTATCATTGAAACCGAAAAGAAATGGAAATATAACATACTTGAAAATGAATTAGACTCGTTATATTAAGCAAATACTAAAATAATATTTTATGTTATGGCATGTGATGATAGTAATTAAGTGCCATAATGGTATTTAAAAGAACTAAATATAATTTCCACGATAGTGGCATACATCCAATTAACCGTATTAAGGAAGCTGCTCCAAACCATATCACTTTAATACAGATAAGACATTGGGGATGATATAAACGTAAGAAATAAAATAGAAGAAGCGATGTAAAGATTTGTAGATGGAGTTGCTGTCAAATTCCACTGCCAATGAAAAAGAAGTGCAACAAATAACACTATATATGACTTTTTAATAAATAAAATATAAGTCGACATTTTTACAATAAATACGAAATTGTTTTATATTTTTATAATAAAAGTAAATTTTAAAATAAATATATTTCATATAAAATAATAAATAATAAATGACTAATGTATTTAATAATACACCATTAAGTATAACAAAATACTATTAAAATAAGAATACAAATAATATATTTTTCTAATTCTATTTTATTTTTTTTTGTTTTATTAAACCTTATAATAGACTATTATAAACTAAGGTATTAATAAACTTTTTAATCATAATTATTAATTTAGCCATCAATGCACAACAAATCAAATGAAAAAATAATGGAGATATTTCAAGAAATAACAAGAAGTAAGAATATTGAAGTAAATGAAATATTAAAAGATACTGATCATATGTTAGTAACTAAGGATGGAAACATAATAAACAATTTCGATGAAATGCCATTCAGTGGGTGCTATCAAGGAAGTGATGGGTACGGACTTGTTATAGGAGGTTATAACGTAGCCAAAGAAATGCTTTTTAAAGTCATAAAGCCGATATTAATTAGTGGAAAGAAAGATAAAAAACATAAAAACTTACTTCCTTCAGTAGATAATATAGAGGATATCGAATATGCATTTCAAAGATTAGAAGTGTTACTTAATAATCAACAGAGTAAAAATGTGATCCTTGAATTTCGTATTAGTAAAGAATTAAAAATAGCTTTAGAAAATGTCTCAACGGGCTATTTGAACCAACAAACTATTTCTCCTGTCATCGAAGAGAATATACGTGAATGGATCAACATTATTGATAGTTTATATGAATCTGTTAATTCAACTCCGCGCATGGGATTCGAAGCTGAGAATAAGTTTTGGCATTCTTTGCATGAAAAACTACTAAGTGCTAGTGATTTTGCTAACAGCGAAACGATGCTTCAAACTCTACAAATATTAAAAATGACGAACAATTACGTTTTATACTCAACCCTTCAAAATACATTTGAGTTTTCTCGTCTTATTACATTATGCGAGGTATTTATGCGATTTTATTCTCAAATACCAAACATACAAAATACAGAAGAAGATTTTTTGAATACGGCTTTTATAATTGTAAAACTTTTTAGTGGTCCGATTCCTCGTATAATTCATAAGTCTTTGTGCATACATTTTAGATGGTTCTTTGATATAATTAATCGACACTTGATAAAGAATTTTGAAAATAATAAATTACAATGGAATGCTAGAAAATATAAACAACTTCTTCAAGAATTTTATCGTAATATTAAAACCACAATTAATATATTAAAGGATGATTCTTTGATAGATAGTCTTCTTCTTAAAGATATCCAAGAACTGGAGGAGAGACTTATTCCAATAATTGAGATTGAAAATTTTTATGACGATGTGTCATTTGGAATTGAACCAGAAAAATGCTTTTATGAAAACGCGATAAAAAATTTTTTAAAAAAGAAAGAATATGAAAAATCGGAATATGAGGATTATAAGAAACATATCATTGAAGAATTAACTTATCAATTTCATAATGAACTTGAAATGATTAAACCACAAAATAGTATTATAAATTTGCATTCCCTCAACAATTTTCCTATTCTTTTTAAAGAATCTTTAACAAGATATAAAATTCCTTTAGTAGAATATGTAAATTTGTTTACTAAATATAACACTATAAAAAAGTATGAACAATTTTATAATGAAACATTGAAGACAAGAATGCTTATATTGGAATGGATTGACAATATTACATCATTGCCGGATATACCAGGAAATATTTTAAATGAGATAGAAAGATTGGGTAAATTGATTTTCAATGATAAGTCAATGATTGATAAGATAATTGAAAACACTAACAATAATATTAATAATACTAACAATGGTATTAATAATACTAACAATAATATAGGTGATAATATGGATTATATGGATATTGAAGCTCTTATTGTTAAAAATGCTCCATTTACTTTATATGTTACACCAATATTTCATGCTTTCCCCTTATATTATTCTTTAATGCAGTCTGTTGATACTTTTAATTTTATTTGTTTAAAATTACCAACCAATTTATTTAAAATGGAATTAGAAGAAGTGTTTTCTTTATTACAAAAAATAGTATATTTGAGATGGAGAACTTTAATCAAATCTGATCTTATACAATCATTGAGTAAAAGTATGATAAAATTAGAAAGAACAGCATATTCATTTTTATTAACATATTATAGGATAACAAGAGAAGATTATAATTTTACTTGGGATATCAATTCGTATGCTGGAGATAAAAGGGCTATCGAATATGCTGTTCCAGAATTGATGAAAAAGCATCTTAAAGCTAGAAATGTTTATTATATTTCTATGATTGACAATTTATTTAGAACAGTTCCCCCATTAGAATGCATATTTTCAATCCTTGAAGAAATAATACCTCAAGGAATGGAAATAAAAAGAAAGGAAATAGCAAATGCTATTGAATGGGTGATAGAAATGGTATCATCTGAATACTTTGGAATTAAAAAAGAGTTTTTTGAATTAAATTTATCTTTCCGGGGATTATCATTAATTGAAAAGTATAAATTAATAAACAGAAAAATAGAAATATACAAGAAGATGGTAAATAATGAATATAATTTATATATTTTTAAAAGTGAATGTGATGATGACGAATTAATGAATGAGAAAAGAGGTATATTAAAAGAAATGACTGATAAAGTAAAAGTAAAGAACGATGAAATAAAAAAGTACTATGAAAAAGTTACTGGCGAGGGTGTTAACAGGATGATTAGAATAATAGAAGTAAGAGAATATTTAGAGAGTGATGAAATTAAAGAAATTAAGGAATTAAAAGAAATTTTAGAAAAAGAGAAAGTTAATGTAAATATAAATATCAATAATTTAAATGATATAAATTTAAATGTTAATGAATTAAATGATAAATGGAATGAGATAAATGGGAAAATTATAAATATTATAAATGAACTTAAAAGTAATGAAGTAAAATTAAATGATATGAAAATTTTAATGGATGAAATAAGATGGTTTGGAAAGATCTATGATAGAAAAATAGAATTCGAAGAATTAGAACATTTATATAATATTATAAATTTTATAAATCAAAATAGTATCGAAATTAAGAATACATCTGTCGAAGAGTGGTCTGATAAAACAACAACTATTTGGGAAGATACATTATTACAGTGTAATAATATATTAAAACTAGAATGGTGTAATAACCCTTACTACTTTGATTTCCCACTAATTAAGACATTCATTGATAATATTAAAAAAGTTCATTATAATCTAACTCAACTTATAATGAAGTCACCTGATATAATTAAATTAAAACAGCCTTTTATTAAGAAGGAATATATTAAATTATCTGTATTGGATATAATAAAAGAAGACATCAATGAAATAGTTGAGTTGTGCAATATGGAATTCAAAGTCACAAAAATAATAGCAGCAATAGAAAAAGAAATAAAAAGAATACAAGAAAGACCTTTAGAAAAACATTCATTAGAAATACTTAAGATCAGAATGAATTCTCTTAAACTTTATAATAGAAGAAATTGTTGTAAAGAAAAGATCATAAAAATAGAAAATATAATTAATGAGATGTTTGCTGTGTATGAAAACATAAAAAGAATCGAATATTTATTGAATAATATTAATGATAGGAAGTATATCAATGATAAATTGAAGAGTTTGAGCAGAACCATTAAAGATAAATATAAGATTGAAGCTTTATTAAAGGAGGCAGAAATTATGGAGAGAGAATATACATTGTATTTGGAAAAATGTAGGGAAGCTGTTCCACGGCTTTATTTATTAGATAATGATGACTTAATTAGTGTGGTCAAAGATA
This sequence comes from Astathelohania contejeani, assembly GCA_014805555.1. Taxonomy (NCBI): domain Eukaryota; kingdom Fungi; phylum Microsporidia; family Astathelohaniidae; genus Astathelohania; species Astathelohania contejeani. Next base: position 14,352 of record SBIQ01000032.1, on the reverse strand, counting down.
TTAGGTGTATTAAGGGTGTTATATCAAAGTTATTTAATTTCAATGAATTAATATTTGATGATAACAACAAAGTAATTGGATTTTCATGTAAGGAAGAATTTGTGATGTTGAGTCATTGTGTAGAATTAAATGATTATAAGGACATAAATAATTTAGAGGAAGAAATAAAAAACACACAGGAAAGGATGCTCAGAGAAAATAAGTTAACATGCCAGCTTAAAGATAACATTACGTGCAATAATGCTATTATAGAAAAATATACTACAAAATATGGAAATGAAATTTTAAAATTTTATCCCAAGATAAAAATTTTAGAGGATTCTATCATAGTGGATGATGTTCTTTCAGAAAAGTATGGGTTTGAATATTATCCCCCCTCCGATTTTGTATTTACAAAGCAGACCTTTTCTTTATTTAGTGCTATGACTTTATATCTTGCCTCTGCTAGAGGTACTATTCTTTATGGGTGTAGTGGGTCTGGTAAGACGGAGGTTGTTCGTTATTATTCCCGGGCTAGGGGAAAGCTATTGGTCACTTTTTGTTGTGGTGATGAATGGAATGTGGATACTTTACGTCGAATTATACATTTTTGTCGCCTCAAAGGTGCTTGGATTTGCTTTGATGAGTTTAATAGATTAGAAGATCGTGTTATGAGCAGCATCACTGAAGAAATACTTCAAATACCTAAAGATGGAAATACAAAAATATTTCTTACTATGAATCTTGGATATGCTGGTAGGTTTGAGCTTCCTAGGAGTTTAAGGGATGTGCTAGGGTGTCTTAGAGTAGAGCCTGCATGTTTGCATGAGATACTTTCGGTTTATACGGCAGAGGCTGATAAGATTTATGGTTTTTTAGAATCCTTTAAGAAAAAAATTACTGATTTAGTATATTATGACTTTGGATTACGTGCCATTAATGCCATGTTTAAAAATTTGACCGTAAATAATATTGTAGATGCCCTTTGTCTTTTTTATTATCCGATATTACAAGAAAAGCATAAACAAATTTTTAATGAAGAAATTATAAGAGCATTTAATGTTGTGCCTCGATCCTTTAGTATTCAGGAATTGTTTGAGCATGCATTAAAAATAAAAAATGGAATAATATTATTAGGAGACAATGTTTCTGATATAATAAAGAATGAAGAAGGTGTAATAGTGCACTATTATAATCCAATGATGCCAGGAATATTCGATTCAAATAGTCCTTTTATTTGTGAAATTAAAAAAAGAGAAAATAAACATATATGGTTTGTATTTGATGGACCTTTGCGCAGTAGATGGATTGAGAATTTTAATTCGATATTGGATGATAATAGACTTTTATGCTTATCTTCTGGGGAGCGTATACCTGTGCATGAAAAGTATAAGTTTATATTTATATCTAAGGATCTTGGTGATATCACACCTGCTACTCTAACAAGAGTGCAACTTATTATTAACCATAGCAATATTAACCTTTTGGATAAAAAATCAAAAAATTTTACATATGATGTTAATGATACAATAGATGATTATTCTTATAATCTTGCTAAACTTATCAAGCATGAAAGGGTGATAATACTGAAGGGCCCAGTTGGGTCTGGTAAAACTACACTAATAAAGGGTGTTATTACAGCCCATAAATATTCTTATAAGCATATAAACTTTAAATTTTACAAAAAATCTCTTAATGATTTACAAACAAACGAAACCTTTATTCTTTTAATTGAAGAATTTAATTATGCAACATTAGAATTATATGAACAAATAAGGGAATATAATAATAGAGGAACAATTTATGGAGAAGTAATAGATAATCTTATAATAATAGGAATAATCGATGATGATAATTTAAATGATAGAAATGATAATGCATATGGTAAAATTGAAAATATACATAATGAATTTTTTATTTTAAATATTAAAGAACCAAACAATATGGATCAAATTATAAAGGATTTAATTAAGAAATATTTACCCAAAAATGAGGATTTATTTGATATTTTTATTAAGTTAAAGGAAAAAACAACTCTTAGGGTAATTAAAAGGATAATTAAAGAAATAAGTAATAAGAAAGGGGTGATAAAAGATGTTTTGTTTAAAGAAGCTATTTTGTATTTCAAGCCTGAAGAATATTCTACCATTGGAAATATTATATATAAAAAGGATGTTGATATAAATTTTAATGTTTTAGATTTGTTGTTTTGCAAAAAGAATGTCTCTATTATAATTAAAGGTAAGAGACTTAGTGGAAAGAGTTTGTTGTTAAGTGGATATAAAAATTTTAAAATAATTAATGAAAAAGAAATAACTAATGAGATGAAGTATAATGTGTTTAATAAACACAGCAATGATGGTCGTATATATTTGGTAAGAGATGAAATATTACTTCCTAAGCATATAATTAATTCTTCATATCTGATTGAACACAAATTTAAATTATGTAACATTTCTAGTTGCGATCTTATTATATCAGAGTGTGATGATGGATATCTAATCAACAATTCCTTAAAACTATCTAATCCTTATAAATTACTAGCATTTATTAATACGTATAAGTCTTTAACTGAAGAATTAAAATTTAAAAGAAAAGAAAGAGAAGAATATATAAAACAAAGTATTGAAAAAATAGGAAAATATCAAAGGGAACTGTTTGAATACGAAGAATCAATTTCCTTAAAAAATAAGGAGTTGGATGAGTTGAACCGAGAAGAAAAAATTAATTTAGCAAAAATACTTTCAGACAAAACTAAAATTATAGAGAGAAAAAAAGAAGTAGAGGAACTAAGAGGTACATTAGAACAGAGTATATGTGCTAATAAGGAGAGAAAGGCTAAGGTGGAACAGAAGAAGGGTGAAGTTTGGCCCTTGGTGGAAGAGGCTATGGAAGGATTACGAGGTCTTACTAAAATTCAATTAAGCGAAATTAAAAGTCTCAGTTCTCCACCAGAAATTGTAAAAAAAATAATAGAAAGTGTTTGTACTTTGGTGGAAGGAGAAGTCATAAAGGGATCTACCGTAAAAAAAATGCTTAAGGGCGATCTAATGAAAAGAGTATGGGAGTTGCAATATTATGGTGATGGTATTCCTTCACCCTTGAATGTGTCTTACATAGATAAGTCTTTTTTTCTAGATGAAGAAAATTATAATAATGCATTAAAAGCCAGTCAAGCTTCTGCTCCTCTTTTTCGGTGGATTAATGCAAATATCAAATATTCTCTGGTGCATAAAGAAATTGAACCTTTGGAAAAAGAAACAAACTTTTTAATGCAACAAATTACCAATGAAAAAAATAAAATACTGGAAAAGGAAAAGGAGTTACACGAGTTGGAATGCAAATTAAAAGATGCAAAATTGAATTATAAAAGAATAGTCAAGAGCGTGACTGAGAATTCTAAAATTAGAGAAGAATTAGAAGTAAAAAGAAATATTTTAAAAAATATAGTAGTAGCATTGGGGAATGAAAAAAAAAGGTGGCGCAATTGGGTAGATGTAACTGAGGGCTATAGACAGTGTGTGCGTGTATGGAGCAATAAGGGTATAGGGCGTGATATAATGATGCTAATAAAAAATAGGATACCTCTATTTATTATTGATCCGTGGGATGAATTTTTTAATGAATCTTACGTAAATGAGTTTGAAATTATATCGCTCAAGGGAATGTGTGATGAAGTAAGAAACAACACAATTATTAAGGATTGTGATATCTATGATGTTAACATTTATAAATTATTAAAGAAACAAATTCATAGCAAGGAATTCATGATAATATTGCATTCAAATATGGAAACAAATTATTATAAAGAAGAAACCATAACTTTATATTATGAAGAAGACATTATAGGAAAGAAAGAAGATGAATTGGAAGAGAGGCTTTTAAGATTAATCAATTCAAATTTAACTAATGAAGATAGTTTAAAAATTATGTTAGATGTTATTGAGGAATTGAATAAAAAAAGAGAAGCTAATTTTATTAAAGAATCGAATTGCATTTCTTTTTATAAAATAAGAGACGAATTGGAAAATAGATTTGGTATACGAGTTAGTAAGAAAATGTTTGATATAAGTGGATTTACTTCTGTGAATGAATTTTATTGTGGGTTCAAGCCCCGAAACCATACTTTTATTTTATCTGAAATTAATCGATGGTGTAAAATTGATTATACAATTTGTATCACAGATTTTGATATTTCTTATAAACTCCAAAATGAATTACGATTTGATGAAGTAATATCCTGTGGCTCTGAAGCAAGTAATAATAAGGTCAGAAATTTATTATTATATGGAAATGGATTTTATCTCATAAAAAATATCCATTTTATTGAAGACCTTAAGAAGCAAAGTAATGGAAGATTTATATACACGATTGAATGGAAAGGCAAGAATCACGCATTAATGTCAGGAACACGAATTATGTTTTATGAAGCATGTGTAGAAACAGAATTAATAGAGGAATATGGAAAATCATTTATGGTAGATCTACATTTGGGCATGTTAAAGCTTGGAAGATTTGGAGTAAATGATTTAGAATTTCTTATATCAAATTCGAATCTTTGGGAGTTTATAGTTGAGATAGTTTATTTGAATAGACTGGACGATAAAGAAACTGGAAAGGAGTTAGTAAAGAAAATTAATGTAAATAAAGTGTAAATAATAATAAATCAGGTACGCTAATCGCTTGCCTTGTATTGTTAATTTTAATAGTGGATTTAATATATTTATATCTTCATATTTCAATTTAAATAGTATTATAGAATATATTTTGTATTGATAATCCATTAATATTTAATCAATAATTATAAGGAAAACAAGATAATTTATACAGAAGGAATAAGTTATATACTAAGTTTAAAAAGTAAAAACTATTAATAATAATATTTGGTTATTTGAATTTGGCTTATATTATCCTTATAAATCTTATTAAGCAAACACAAAATTTACTTTTAAGTTAGTATATTTTAATTATTTCTTTGAATAATTTTATACTTTTTAAATTTTCAATTTAAATTATGGATTCAAAATTTCATTTATTAATATAAATAAGTGAATTATAATATAATCCATGACTTAGATATTTCTGCAATATTGTTTATGAATATATAATATGTTATCTTATATGACATTTTATATGTAATATTTATTATTTTGTTCGTCTTATTACATAAATTAGTAAATGAAGTTTTCATAAAACGAGAACCAGAAAAAAATGATTATTGATATTTATAAAATTATAGATAGAATATAATCCATGTTCCTTCATTTTTTAAAATGATATGAAAGACGGTTAAATAAGACTGCAAAGCTGTTTCAAAACTAAATGATTAAAATTGATCAGAATAACACAAAACGATTTATTTATTATATGAAAAAAAGTAGTATTGCATTCATAATATAATACGATAACATTTTAATATTACTTTTCATCATCGTAATAATAATTTATTAGTTTAAAATATTAGATTCTAATGCTTATCGTAAAAAAATATATTAAATTTTAAAAGAAGATAAAACTTATTTATATATAATACTTCATATCAATAAGAGAGCTTGCAAATAATCTTGGAGATGAATGTTTTATGATATATAAAGATGATTCATACGAATATATTGCTTTCATATCGCGAAATTTCAAAAATATACAAGCAGATTCTTTTAATGAAATCATTGCCTCCATTACATCATGTGGTTTTTCTAAGGTAAGGTTTAATCTTCTCGTAGTTTATTTGACTGCTTTGATTTCAGTGCTGTATAGCTTGCTTCTATCCTTTGCTTTTTTTAATAACTCAATAGAGTTATTGAAAGCTGAGATTTCATTTTCGATGCTCTGCTTCCAATTTGATGGATTACTTTATAAATAATATTAGTTATTTAATTTTAATTGCCCGAAATGACGTTAAACTAAAATAATTGATGAACTTGAGTATCAGAAACTGCTGTACAAGTGCAAATTATCTAAAATTGTCGATTTATGTGTTTGTTTTGTAGATGGCTAACCTGATGATTTTCTTCATTTCTTCTCAGAGATAGATTTTTGAAATCTGTTAAAAATCATAGAATTTCATATGTTTATGATTTTAATTCAATATTGACAATTTATGAAAATATCCAGAATTCTTCTAAAACAAAGGAATCATATCGGATAAATAAAAATACGTAAAAGTATTAAAACACACCTGTATCTGGATTAAAGTAGAGCAGCACGTAGAATTCCGCTTATAATCGAAATGTCTGCAATATTATGACTTGGATAGGTACGCATATATCATGCTAGTATGATAAAAGCGCTTTGGTTTGATACCCAAATACTGGGCTACAGGTATTCTGTCTTACTTGCAAGAAAAATCTGACTTCAATAGATAGTATGAGCTTTGATAAAGTATCATTGATACTCAAAAAAATATTGTTTTAATTGACACAGTTTCAGGACTAAAAAATACATTCAAGTGCCAAGTATAGCCAAGAAATTATTTTATTTTAATGGTTTTATTTACTTTATAGCTACAAAATAAATAATGCTTAATTCATGAAACAAAGGTTATCTAACTATTAAAATTAATACTCGTAAATTCTGAATTAGAAATCTACTTACTTGTGTTATGCCATAGAGTATAGAATTATGCAACTATAATATTATTTACATTAAATTAGAACATTCTATAATAGAAGCTTTTTGAATGCGTAAGAAAAGTTAAGTATAATAGTTATAAGCTAAGTTTTAATTTTCAAAAACAAGATTATATTATTATTCGATAAACCCTTTATATTTAAAGGATATAAAATAAAAGAATTTAATCATACAAATGTAATTAAAGTATTAAACATTGATTATATTTTATCTGGTGCATGTTTTAATAGTTCATCATCAGGTTTTAAGGATTAATAATATTTATAAGTTTAGCTTATAACACCTCATCGATTTGATAGTTTTATAGTTTATTTATTTAGTGTTTACCTGAAAATGCTTATATATTATCATCTTGAATCAAATATATTTCTGATTTATTCATCTGCAATTTCAAAAGTATCATTAAAAATGACTTTTTTAATTTTTTAAATGATTTCAGTCTGGCTCAATTATCAATCAATAAAATAAAAATATTATCTGTTTGATAATGGAAATATTATTTATTTGGCTTTCTATAAACCCATAAATCCATCTTTATTTTCGTTATCTTGTAAGATTGTATTTTCGTGAGTTGTCAATTTGGCAATGGATGCAATAAATGTGTGAAACTTAATGGCTTTTTAACTGACTTCTAAACATTTGAGGAGAAATTAAGAAAATGGTAAGTTGATTATATATACAGATGGATAGACAGCTTTTGGATATGGATTTAAGTTTGTATTTGTCCAGCAGCTTCTGATACTCAAAGCTACTAGTAAGTTCTCGTCCTAGTTTATTTTCTTGTCGAACCATTAATTCAAATATAATATATGATTCTTATTAAAATATTCTTTTTCAATTATAACACTTAACTATCTGTTAATCTATAAATAACGCCTTATTACAATTTCATTTATCATATCACTTTCTTAACACATACAATTCTTGAAGTATGTTTATTATCCTCCTTTTCAAATTATGATATTTTTACGGAATATAATAGAATAAGTTTTTTATTCAAATATTATATTTTCCATTTTTACTAAAATATATAATTTTCTATTCATAATCAGGAATAGTATCGACAAATGAAAGATTACAAATGACATTAATGACGTAATTTCTACAAACTTGCAAATTTATAATGATTTTATATTTTTAATAATATAATTACGAATTAATATTACATAGTCCCATGCTTAGGATGATATATGCATAAAACTAATATTTATATATCAATATAAAATTAAATAAACAAAAAATAGCTTTCTCAAAAATAAAAATTGACTAGTCATTAAATACTCCTAATTAAATCTTTGTTTCTTCCGATTGTTATAAATTCCTAGGATTTGTTTTTATGCCTGTTCAAACAAATATTATATGAAGTAGAAATAATACATGGATTTTAGCATTAATTATTCAGAAAAATTATCACCGCTTCCATTAGAGTGATTTAATAACATTTTAAAATTTATCCCCAAATAATAATGTCAGATACATGTATAAATAAAAGTGAATATGCGAAGATACCACTGAACAAACTTACAAAGGAGCATATAGGAATGAAAGTAAGAACATTTGGCTGGGTGGAGTCAACCAGAAAGATGGGAAAAGCGGGTACATTTATTGACCTTTATGCTGGATATAAAGTATTAAAGTGTCTGTATCCACAGGTGTGCAATACTCTTACTAAGTGTACTTCAGTGACAATTTATGGTGAGGTATGCGAGAATTATAAGGGATCAAGAGATGATTCCCCTATTGAATTCCATATACATTTATTGGAGGTATTTGGTAATAAGCCTGCTCCTCCATTTCCCATCAACGATGAATCAAGTGCATTCACTCGTCTTGAATATGGCCATCTCAATTTACGTACTAAGGAACGTATTTTGTTTCTTAAGGCTCGATCAATGCTTTCTCGCATAATTCGTGATTTTTATTTCGAAAACGATTATACTGAAGTAACACCTCCTACTCTTGTTCAGACACAGGTGGAGGGTGGAAGTACTCTTTTTGAACTCGATTATTACGGAAGTCCTGCTTATCTGACCCAATCCAGTCAGCTTTATCTTGAGACGGTGGCTCCAGTGGTTATGAAAACATTTTGCATAATGCCTTCGTATCGTGCCGAGAAAAGTAACACGGTTCGTCACCTCAGTGAGTATACCCATGTCGAGGCCGAGCTTGCTGATGTCGATTTTTCGGAGCTTTTGGATGAAATCGAAAAGTTGCTTGTTTATATAATAAACAAGTTTTATGCATCAATGCGAGATGATATTTTAGCTTTATATCCTCAATTTGAATTTTTAAAAGTACCTGAAGGTAAATTTATGCGCATAAAATATAGCGAAGCTATCGAAGAGTTGCGCAAACGAGGATATAAAAAGGAAGATGGGTCTGATTTTGAACAGGGCGATGATATCCCAGATGCGGCTGAGAGATATCTTGTGAAGGAGGTAGGAGGTGGATATCCGGTATTTTTGACGCATTTTCCGGTATCATTTAAACCATTTTACATGAGGAAGGCCGAAGAGGACCGAAGTCTGACTGAGAGTGTTGACTTACTGTTCCCCGGTGTCGGAGAAACTGTAGGAGGATCCATGCGTTGTGATACTCATGATGAACTGATGGATGGGTTTGCAAGAGAAGGATTGGATTCTAAACCATATTACTGGTATACTGATATGTACGCTTATGGTCCCTGCAAGCATGGTGGATACGGTTTGGGATTCGAGAGGTTGCTTATGGGGCTAATGAAATGGAATAGCGTCAACAAGGCTACGCTATATCCACGGTTTACTACGAGATGCAGTCCTTAAATTTTAATTAAATAATTTATTTAATAAAAATGTAATAAGACTACTTTATTTACACGGCTATATTATAATTTATTATTTCTGAATTTTTTTATTTATTTAATAAATTTTGTTTTATGTGTTTTTTTAATTTATAAAAAATAAAAAGATACTTCTGATTTCATAATGTTGATCCAATCCTCATATTATTGATTTTTATAAAATATAAAATTAATAGTGTTCAAATTTAACATTATTAAATTATATAAATTCTGGCTATATTGTTATACATAAATTATTAATATTAAATGTTCTTTTCAATTATAAGTCTTAATTCAAAAAAAATTACACACACCGTTTATTTAGGATCGATTGTGTATACCACCAATATTTGGATCTATCTAATTATATACTTGGTCTACAGAATCAATCGTATGAAGCCAACCAGACCAATATAAACCTCAAACAACAAATATACCTGGTAAGCGTGTTTTTCTTTACATTTTTAAAGTTTTGCTTTTTCCAAATGCAATACCTCATTCACAATATGGACATATGAGATTCTTGATATCTTCTGGTGTTAAATATATGTTTCAAAAACAAAGCTTTATCAATTTTTTTACGTCCTACCTCACATTTTTATTTTCAGTTCTTCGTAACCATCAAATTATAAAACATGTATGTATCAATAAAACCACATAGTATCTCGAATGTGTATTCATTTCATGTATCGTAATTCATTATTATACACTCATTAAAAAGATGTACTGTTGATAAAAAAATTTAAAGATTTAAATCGCTTTATTTTCATAATTAAATACAGCTATTACTTTTAATAAAAATTCATCTCTTTGAGATTTGATCTTTTTTACTTATACCAGTCAGTTACCAAATAAAACAATAAATTCGAATGATACATGAAATATTTCGAATAATATTATTCAAATATAAAATTTTATTAATTGTAACCAAAACTTGTATATTATTATTAAAATGTTTTGTTAGTTGATTATTTCCTAGCTTTATCATTTATATAACTTAAATAGTTAATATATTTTTTAAAGGTTAGTATAAACTTATTTTTTGTTTATTCTATAATTTCCATTTGGCATCCAGTGGTACTAGCTTTACCATATCCAGCCTATAAAATTTCTATTTATCTCTTCTTTTCACGTACTTATCATTGCTTAGTTCAAGGATACAATGTCGAATCTTTTTTCAATATTGTCTATTGTAGTATGCCTTATGTATAATTATATTTAATAAATATATGGTCATAATATCAGCATATAAAAGATTATTTTATATTTCGCTCTGCATAGCAATTTCAATATATTCGCCAACAATCATATTTCTTTTTTTGGTTCGAATATCTCAAAATTATCTTGACACTTTACCCATTTCAATCAAATTATTTTAATTCTTCCTTTTATCATAAATTGCACTTAGTGTTATTTACTAAGATATCAATTCTTATGATCCAGTTACTTATATTTTGGCTTTTTATAAACATTAAACCAAATATTACTAATGTTATAGATTGTTTCCTAGCTTAGTTATCTATGATAGAAAATAAATTAAAAAAAGTATATTAATTTTACAAGGTGATTTACAAACAGTTGTAAAACTCTAATCTGATAAGTATAGTCCAATATATAAATGCAAACTACGTTTAATAACAAATTCTTATGTAAGCTATCCTAGCAATCGAAAACATAAATAGTAAATAACGAATGTAGATTTAATATAGCTGTAACATAGAATGTATGAAATAGTAAATTGAGAAGTCATTTTATAATATACTTTCCATATGATACAGTTTTATATTGTAAAATGATTTTTAACTATAATGAGAACATATTATCATTTTGTAATTTTATTGCTATCCGGGTATATTAACATACAATTGAATGTCTTCTATTGGTGTACAAAGTCTTTAATTGATTTAAGATCGTGGAGCTAAGTTAAACGGTCCTTTTTAAATTAAAGAGAATATTTACTGGTATAACAAAAGAAATATATCAGAAAAACAGAATAAGATAATACAAAAACGGACAATCTTATATAAATTATAGCTCCGAGTGTTTAGCTCACAATTGGGATGTTAGAATAAGTAAGGACTATAACTGTTCAATTCAGCGTGTATAATGAAATTATAAAGTGTAATACTTTAACTACAAAAACCCTGCTTTGCTGTCGATTTTGAATTGGTGCTGATAGACTGTAAATATCTGTATAAAAATGATATCTAAACCGTTTGGTATACTAAATTAAGATGTCTATTTCAATTTAAGCATATCTTGTTTAAAAAATATGAAATCTTTAAAGTTTTATTGAATGAAAATTATATAATGGCATTGTAGCTACGTCTCGTGAAGTTAAATTTAATTTGGGACTTGAATGGATGCTAGCTAATATAAATATATAAAATTAATATCAAAAAAATATTTATATGGAAAATATAAGTGTAAAAAGAAGAATATAAATATATGATGCAAAGTATTTAATTATAAAGTAAAAAGTAGTTAATAATATTAAGAAATATAAATTTTTAATCATTAAAAGTGATAAATAAAAGTTTATTAAAAGAAAGAAGGTAATATAATTCATTCATATGATATTAATATGTTTTTATTGCTTAATTATATTTTAAATTCTTTAACTATGAATAATTTAATAAAAATTACATTTGGATAACATACGAGTAAATTATATTACCTTCTTTCTTTTAATAAACTTTTATTTTAATCATTTGAAAATAAAGTAAATTCTATATAATTTTCTGAAATGAGTAATAGTTTTTTAACGAATGAAGTTCCTTTAATATATAAGGCTTGTAATGTTTTCATCCAAATTGTGCTAATTACAAACACTTTTTTATACATATTACCATAGATTTTAAATTAATGTCTTCTCTTGTCATACCAACTCTATCATTATTACGCTATAACGCGATCATACCTTACATAGGGTCTGGTTCAGAAATGTTTAATATTTCCTAATAAAGTAAATTAATTGACATTTTATGAAAATTTTATGTCAAAAAAGAAAAAAAGTTTAAAAGAAATTGAAATAAAAATATTATGATCAGATTAATGATTTCGTTGTCTTTAATATTCTCATATAGACCTAGTTCAACACCACCATGTCTTCCAAGCTTTGTAAATGAATGCATATTTAAAGAAATGGATGAATTTGTTGATGGATTAAATTGTATTAATAAATATTACACTTATATTATAAATAGTAAAGTACTCGAAAATTTGACAGAATATAGGAAGTCATATATAAAAGAAAAATATACTACAATAAAATCTTCTAAGCATTTTATAGTCAAGACATGCCAAAGTCTTGAAATAATAGCAGCTGTACTAAAAAACACTCGTAGTTATAACATCACGGATGCTGATTATACCTGGCAGGGATATTTAAAATATATCGGTAATCATGTATACAACAATTCTAAAATTTTTTGTGATTCTATTGAAAATGCGACAGAAACAAATTCTTCCCTATGTTTCGATTTGAAAATCGGAATTGCAAAACTGAAGTCTTCGATATCACACGAAGATTATATTATTATGATTGGGTTTATACTTGACGTGTTTGTTTGTGAAAACAGCAATAGATTAAATTTATTTATTGAGTCTTATCAAAAATTATACGACGAATTGAATGAATTCTTATTTAATGAGACTCTACTAAAAAATTATTTACATGATATCTCTCTCATTTAAATGAATAAAAATATAAATAAAATTTTATTAAATATTAAACAGCCTTTTATATTAGTATTATTTAAATCAATAAAAAATTATATTGTGTATTTCATATTTTATATTGATTATAGAGAATTGACATATCATGTATCTGATATGAGGTATATTCTAAATGTTTATAAAATTTAATATCATGAATCAATTGCACTCAAATGTTACCTTATTAAAAATAGTAGATAAGAATAATTACCTTTCACATCCAAAATATTTAAAATTTTATCTAAACAATGTTATTTTTTATTTGAAACGACTTTTATTTATTGATCTAACTACCTTGCGCTATAGCAAATTATACCAATTCTTTTTATTGAAAATAGGCTATATATTATAGTCTTATTATCATGGCTAGTGGTATTTATCCAATAAATACTATTATTATTCCTCTTCTGATAGATTCAATTACATCTGATTTATTCCTCTACTAATAGATTCAATTAAATCTGATTTATTGTTTGATTATGTATCTTTTTATTACTTAATATGAAATACGATAATATTTTTTCATTGTATACATCACAATACCTATTTCCGTTAAATATGATGTGTTATACCACTAAAGCTTTCATACTGATTGACTACTTATTTTAATCTTTCAGCTTTTGTAAATAAAGTAACATTCACGCTTTCATCTTTAGTGTCTCTTTACAGGGATATATTTGAAGCCACTGACTTACGGACTTTCTGCAATATTCAAACAATAAAGGAATAAATTTATTTAATAGAAAGCTATATTTTATTGTCATCAATTTTCCTTTTTTATCCAACAATATATCACATTATTTATTTAAAGGGTTAATGCTGTGTTATTCTTTGTCTTTCTTTTTTATGGTTTGCAATTGGAATCCAGTGACACTCGCTTCTCCAAATCTTTTCACAACCTCTTCTACTCAATGTCTTACGTCCATATCATCCTCAATGCTTCTTCTGTACTAAAGTGACATGTTTTCAAGTGTCTTCTTCAATACCATCAATTGGATGTATTTTTCTATCATGAGGGTTATATTTAATTCTTTAAGACAATTTTCGTGATACTTGGCAACAATATATATTATAATTATAATTTAATGGAAGGGTGTAAAAAAAAATCGAGCTCTGGATACAAAAACAAAAAATCCCTAAAAACAGAGCACGTGGCGGAAGGGTCTGAGCCTACGATGGCAGTCAGCGAAGTAATTGCCTCTAATCAA